>JAQZBX010001295.1:31475-85385 GCA_029593785.1 Cabassous unicinctus
GTATTTTAAACTCATGATCATAGAACTGCCTAGTTTATTAACCTTTGATTTTCCTTTGTGGTAAAATTGCAGGATTCTGCACACAGTGTGGATTACATGTTCTTATATTAGAGAGGTGGGGGTGGGTAGTTTGCACAGGTTATTAGTCCTGCAGGTTACATATTCTCTGGATCACAGGGTTTAGCACCATATGGGGTTCTTAACCCTTTTGTTCCACAGACCTCTTTGCCAGTCAGGTGAAAACCACAGACACCTTACTGAATCCACACTATACTGAGTATTATTTAATAAATATATCACACTTGTACCAACACATCCATACAAGAATGTTTTTTTGAATTTCAATTCAAGCTCATGGACACCTTGTTAAGAATCCCTGCATTATCACTTAATCATGCCACTTGTTTAGCTCTGTCTACAAATTACTTTGTCTTAACAAGTCCCAGTTTTAAGCAGAGCATGTCCTGGTTAACCTTTGCTGTGAATGAATGTGAATTCTCTACAACATCGGGTCCCACGTTAAATGGAAAAAATCTTGTACAGTGCCTGCAAATTCTTAGTCATAGTAAATTCCAGTTTCATAGTAGCATCTCCATTTTAGCTATGCTTGTGATTTTTAACTCCAGTGGATACTATTTTTTACCTACTCAGTGGACAATAGTTAAAATATCTGCCAGTACCAAGTTTTGGACAGACAACATGTGGATCTTTAGAGTTTTTTATGTATTGCCAATGGGAATGTAAATTGTTAGAGCCTGGAAAATTTATTTTATGAAGTTGCATTTCAAATATCTCAAAACCCAGCTATTCCATTCCAAAGTGTACACCCAAGAGAAATTCTTTCATGCGTATACCAGGAAGCATGCAAGAGAAAGTCCATATCTTTACTGTTCCCAGAACAAAAACTTTGTTGGGAAGAAGGACCAATGTCCTTTATTAGGAGAGAGTATGAAATCAACTATGGTACGTTGCAGTATGGAATATTTCACAGAATAAAATAAACTACTGCAATGCTCAAAAACATTGCTGCATCTTAGCAATATAATATTCAGGGGGGGGAACAAAAAGGTTCAAAGACTGTCTTGATCATGGTTATATTTTATACAGTGAAAACACTAATTTATACAGCAATATATTCATAAAATAAAAATATATAAAAATAAATAATGGACTACCCATCTCAGAATTTAGGTTAGCTGTTTTGAATTTTAGGATTGGAAAGTTAGGATACAGAAAAATCCCACATACACTAAAAAGTAGATTCAAATATGAGTTTTATATTTACAACAAAAATGTATTCCTTAACAATGAATTTAAAAGTTGCATTTACCCATTCAGCCACAGACAGAGCTGTATATACTCAGACCTCCCCAAATGATGCTGGTGTGTCTTTGAAATGCAGACCATGTAGAGGCAAGCACTTTAGAAACTGTGCAATAAATTAGCAACTGTATTACAATAAGAAGTTGGAAGGGGAGACACTGAACTTTTCATGTCCAGATCCTCTCAAATTTGCAACCAGATAACTCACTCAACTTCTATGTAGACAACAAAAAGATGAGGCATCAAACTAAAGAGTTTATAGAAAATGGTACTGATAGAAACTGGAGGTGTGGGAAAGAAGATTTTCCAACTTACAAAATCAATTTAATGTATTGAACACCCTGGGAAAGGAGAAATATAATCATATTGATAGGCTAAAAAATTAGAGCTTTAACTTCTATGCTATTTTCAGGAGGTAAATAAAATGATGCTGGTGTTGAAATAAAGGAGTGGAAAAAGATATACCTGACTTTAATCAATTCTGAGATGAATTTTTTTTTCTCATTTTAGTATCTCTGAAACAAGTATAAGTGGCATTTTAAAATTAGTTCTTTCTTACTATCTTGGCATAGTTTATTAAACAGTAATTATCTTTTTTAGAGATAAATAATGACACAACTGAGCAATGACTGCCTCCTTAGATTGACAGACGTATGACAGAAGTTCAGTGCAGCCCTAGTAATATATTGGAATAGCATTTCTTTTAAAATTATCCACAAAAGTTATGGCAAAAAATTAGGATATTTGAAAGGAAAAACAGAGTCATAATCCAACACAAAATGTGTCTGTTCATGAGAGCTACAAGTAAAGTAATTCAAAGGAAAAAATGCTAAAATTAGTGGAATATGTTTTAATGATAATTACAAAATACAGAATCATCAGGTCTACATATATTTTCTACTAGTGCTTCTCAAAGAAGCCTGTTAGAAATGCAAATTACCTTGGCCCACCCCAGGCCTCCTGAATCAGAATTGCCTGAGGTGGGCTGCTTGAATGTACTTTGTAATGAACTCCTAGGCCTGCTTAGAGAAACACAGGGAACTGCAATTTAAATTCCAGTTCTACAACTTCATTCCTTCCAGTCAGCGAAGAAAGTAATACAAGGACTGAAAGGTTTGAGGTTAAGACTTAAAAAATTTCAAAGAGAAAACAGTGGGATGAAGCATGGAAAAGAAAAATCAGGATGTGAATGGAGCAGAAATAAGAGAAATTAAACACAAGGATTGGATATCCTATGCCTCTGTATTTTGAATTGTTGATAATTTAAAAATGTCAAGGACCTAGTTTTGTGTTTTCAGTGGAGAGTTCACAGGTGTCTTGTACATTATTCCAAAGGAAGAGATTGTGAGCAGAGAAATAAAGAGGGAATGTAATGATGGACGTGTGTAATTGTTATATAAATGAGCCAAAGATGGCCCCTGTGTTAGTACTCTGTGTTGTTCAGTTCTTCACAGAAGCCTGGGTTAGTTTAGCCCTCCCAAACCCACCCCAATGTGAAACTCAAATCCTTGCACATCCAATTGGTTTAAAAATAGCCCAAATAAGTGTTTCTCATCCATTTAAAGCTGATCTGTTCTGCATACCCTACAAAACTGCTTCCAATATCTGTTAGCCATAGAAAATGTAAAATCCTGTTATAAATTCTGTGCCTAGGAAATCTCTGACCATGAGACACCCCACCGTGCTGATTCTCAGACATCATCTTGAGTGCTAAGCTTTCACTCCCATTGCCCTTTTCCCTTTCTGATGGTCCCTGCAGGATCTGGAAGTTCCAGTGTTGGGAAGAATTGCCCTTCCCTAGCAGTCTGTTCAAGTGCCATCCAATAAATTCTCTGTGTTAATGCCATCTAATGGTCAAATGTCTTAATCAGCTCTGTAAATCTCAAAGTTGAATGCACTATAGTCATGAATTGAGAATTATTATTAATCTGCAATACAGGGCTGTGCACCTGAGGTCCAATTAAAAAAGAAAATCAGAACTCATAAAAATTCCCTGTCAACTTTTTATAAAATTTTCCACTAACAACACAGGTTGATCAGTAGAAAATTAGGGAATGGAGTGTATTTGGCAAAGGAGAATTTGGCAGAAGACACTCAAACTTCAGGGCAAAGGCATTTAAGTGAACCAAAGCTAGTTTTTAATCAATTTTCTGCCCCTTTATATATCATGTGTAATTCTGGAAGAAGTTGCATTAGTATAGGAATTTAAAGGACAATAGGTATATGTGAATTAATTTATAATGCACGTATTCTTGGAACCCAAAATTTTAACTTCTGGCAGTGTATTCCACACACACAAACCAAAATTACACATATTGAGGATGATTATTGCCAAAACATTGAAGTTGGGAAATGCACAATAATATGATGTTAGAAATAAATAAGTTGAAGTCCCCAAATAGAATGTCTACATTGGTAAATGAAATTTTATTATGTAGATACACAATGTTAAGAGAACAAAAGCTGTCCCAAAAGACATGACTCAATCAGCGTGGGGTAAGAAAGGGAGTAACCATGACCCAGAGATTTCCGAGTTCAGGGCTGGCATCTTCTTGGGCCCTGGAGCATCATCTCTGGAATTCCAGGCCTGCTGTTCACAGTGGGGGAGATGCTGCTCCATCACATCTATCTTGGGCCTGGAGACACAAAATGTGTGGGATTCAGAAGCCACCAGTAAGTGCCTTTTTATGCTTTTCTTGCATTTTAGGCAGTTCTAAAGCTAGGTAGAAACTGATGTGGACATTAATACTAGGAGAAAATTTCTTGAGAAAGCAAATCTTGATGATATTAACCTAAAAATCCAACAATCTTGGACCAAATTATCAAAAGTTAAGTTGTATCGGTGATAGAATGGATTATAGGGTTAAAAGAAAAATTACTAGTGGATCTGGGGGAGGGACGCTGTTTTGGAAGAAAATCCTACTGCTAGTATAGGGGCACAGAGGTAAACTTTGGTCTCCAAGCAGATGAATGCAGAGGGGATGTATAAAGTTATATTTGAGTTTTAGCCAAGGGCTCAGCAGGGGTAGTTGCCCTATTCTTAATTTGTACTTTCACTGTCCTGGTTTTGTCTTTTACTGTCGACCTGCTATATTCAAAGTTCCTCAGAATGTGTGTACAGGTATGTTAATGCAAACCGCTAAGGTCACAGGCTCTAGAAGCGACTGTTTTAAAGAGCTATTGCATCACTTTCTTCAAGTTTGACTCTCAGCAAGTTATCCAGATTTCATTTTATCATCTCTTTAATTGAAGCCAAATTAGCTCTAATTTCACAAGGTCATTGTGAACATTTCAAATATAAACATAGAGGTCCCACTATGATTTTAAAGGAAAGACATAATCTGGAAAGTTCATGAAATTTGGTTAGCATTGGTTATTGTACATAATGAATATTCAGATTCTGATTTAAATCATTATTCTCTATAAGTATTATCTGAAAAAGTTTCATTTCTTCTAAAGGATTATAGAATATTCTCATTAATAATAATTCTAATTCTAGGAACTTATGCTGTACTAGAATCCTTTAATTTTGGAAAGAATGATGCATCCATATTTGATTACCATGTTACTTTAAAAAGAATGCAGGACAACCAGCAAGATGGGGGAAGAGTAAGGAGCTCATAGAATCAGCTCCTGCTACAGGGCAGTTAGTAATCACCCAGAGCTATCAAAAGCACTTGTTTGGGGGCTCCAGGAGGCCAGAAGTGCATCTTGCAACATCCTTGACAGAATGGAAGGAGGAGACTGCCCATTTGCAGAGGAGATTCATAAGTAGAGCCCTCCAAGCCATGGAGGCCAGTGCCCATCTTCCATTGGAGGCACAAGACACCTCAGGAGATGTTCTGTGGCTGGAAATGGAAGCACCACTTTCCAAAATGGGGGAGGAAGAGACGGTTGGGCACCAATTTCAGCTACTGATTAGTAAATTTGGCTGGCTAAAGTGTAACCTAAGAACAGCTAAAGTTTGAGCCTGACCAAGTCAGAAGGAGGCTAGTAGCTGCCATTTTGACTCCATGAGGGAAAGCCTGGCTGGCTGAAAATCACAGTGACGGTAGAGACCAGCTTCTCTCCATCTAGATCAGATAGCTGCTCTAGCCTAAGCTCCTGGTACACCTAGGGCAGGGAGGAAGCAGGGGGGATGGCACCAGCCTCTCCTGATAACTACTGGCCACACCAAGGAGGCTGGTAATCATCCTACTTTGGCAGTGCAAGCCACCCCCAGAGCTATTCTGTGGCAGGAAGCTGGATTTCCCAAAAACAGAGGAGGAAGAGATGATTGGCCACAGATTTCAGCTACTGATTAGTAAATTCAGCCGGCTAAAGTATAACCCCAAGAAGAGCTAAGTTTGAGATGGGCCAAGTCAGAAGGAGGCTGGTAGCTGCCATTTTGACTCCACCTCCAGCATGAGGGGAAACCAAGCTGACTGAAAATCACAGTGATGGTAGAGACCAGCTTCTTTCACCCAGATCGGCCTGTGGCCGCAGCCTAGGCTTCAGATCTACCTCCAGTAGGAAGGAAGCTGGTGGGCCCTGCACCAGCCTATCCAGGTAACTGCAGGTACATTTGGCTGGCACAAATTGAATAATCGGAAGTCTACCGGGGCAACTGTGGTCATCTTGGACTTGCAACTCATCATAGATGTTCAAACAAATATCCTTAATAAATTCAATGAGATGACTAAAGAAATTAAGGATATTAAGAAGACATTGGATGAACACAAAGAAGAATTTGAAAGCATATGCAGAAAAATAGCAGACCTTGTGGGAATGAAAGGTGCATTAAATGAAATTGAAAATACACTGGAATCATATAATAGCATATTTGAGGTGGCAGAAGAAAGGATTGGTAAACCTGAAGAAATGGCCTCTGAATGTGAAAATACAAAAGAACAGATGAAGAAAAGATTGGAAAAACTTGAACAAGGTCTCAGGGAAATAATGACAGAAAGAGATGTGCAAATATACATGTCATGGGTATCCCAGAAGGAAAAGAGGAGGGAAAAGGGGCAGAAGGAATATTTGAAGAAATAATGGTAGAAAATTTCCCAACCTTATTGAAGGATATAGATATCTAGGTCCAAGAAGCAGAACGTACTCCCTTCTGAAAAAAATCTGAGTAGCCAACTCTGAGACACATACTAATCAGAATGTCAAATGCCAAAGACAAAGAGAGAATTCTGGGAGCAGCAAGAGAAAAGCAATGCATAACATATAAGAGATACCCAATAAGATTATGTGCTGATTTCTCACCAGAAACCATGGAGGCAAGAAGACAGGGGTATGATATATTTACTATACTCCAAGTGAAAAACTTCCATCTAAGAATTTTGTATTCGGCAAATTGTCTTTCAAAACTGAGGGTGAGTTTAGATTATTCACAGATAAACAGAGACTGGAGAGTTTTAATGAAGAGACCTGCTTTGCAGGAAATTCTAAAGGGTGTGTTACAGCCTGAAAAGAAAAGACAGGAGAGAGAGGCTTGGAAGAGAGTCTAGAAATGATGATTATATCAATAAAAGTAACTAAAAGTGTCAAAAGACTGGTGAAAATAAAATATGACAGATAAAACCCAAAAGTTTGGGAATAAACTTAACCAATGATGTAAAGCACTTGTATTCAGAAAACTACAACTCATTGTTAAAAGAAATTTTAAAAGATACATAATTGGAAGAAAATTTCATGCTTATGGATTGGAAGACTAAATATCATTATGAGGTCAATTCTGTTCAAATTGATATACAGATTCAATGCAATCCCAATAAAAATTCCACCAGCATTTTTAAAATAAATGGAAAACATGATTATCAAATTTATTTGGAAGGGTAAGGGGTCCTAAATAGCCAGAAATATCTTAAAAAGGAAAAGCAAAGTTGGAGGACTCTCATTTCTGGACTTTAAGTTTTATTACCTAGCTACAGTGGTAAAAACAGCATGGTGCTGGCATAAAGACTGACACATAGACCATTGGAACTGAATTAACGGTTCAGAAACAGACCATCACTTCTACGGTCAAGTGATTTTTGACTAGCCTGTCAACCCCACCGAGCTCGGGCAGAACAGTCCATTCAACAAATGGTGCAGAGAAAAGTGGATATCCATATCAAAAGAAGGAGAGAAATCCTATCTATCACTTTATACAAAAATTAACTCAAAATGAATAAAAAACCTAAATATAAAAGCAAGAACCATAAAGCTTCTAGAAGAAAATGTAGGAAAATATCTTCAAGACTTGGTGGTAGGTGGTGGGGTTTAATGGAGTTTAGAGGAGGACTGAGGTGGACTGCTGATATTTAATATATGTAGAAGTTTTAATTAGCTTTAGTGTAAAAGTGTGGAAATGTACAGAGTTGATGGTAACACATTATAGTATGTAACGGCTGGTTTATAAATGGAGATATAGCTGAAAATGGTAGTCTAAGGATGTAAATGCCAACTGACAGAAAGCTAGAATATAACCTAGGGACTGAATAGCACAGTAAACTCAGAGGTGGATGAGGATTGTGGTTGATGGTACAGATGCAAGAATGTCCTTTGTGAGCTAGAGCAGATGTACATCACTATTGCAGGGTGGTGGGAATGTGGAGAAGCATGGGAAAAATACAACTGGAGTGACCTATGGACTGTGGTCAGTAATAATGTAATATCCTTGCATCTATGCCAAAGTTGTACTGTGTTGATAATGGGGGAGTATAGAAAATGTGTTCCAAGTGTACACTCTGGACCTGGTAATAATCAGATGATATTTTCTCATAATCTGTAACAAATGTTCCACCACGGTGTGGTGTGTTGACAGAGGAGTGTTGTTTGGGAATTTTGCACATGTGCATGATTGTTTTGTTAAGTTTACAACTTGTGTCTGAAAAATATATTTTAAAAATAATAAAAGGGTGGGTTGAGGAAAAAATACACCAAATGTAAGATAAGGACTATAATTAGTGGTAAAATTTTGACAATATTCTTTCATAATTTGTAACAAATGTAAAAATAAAAAATAAAAAGAATGCAGTATGTTTGAATGAAGTAAGAGGAATACATGTCAAAAATAGTGAATGCTTGGATTGTAGAGTGAAAGCTGCACCCCAGGTGGCTATAACACACAGAAGGGTAGTGTTTCCCAGTTAGGTGCCACATTACCCAGCCAGATCCTCGCTGTGAAGTCCCTCTTCCCAGCATGGCTCTCACTATAAAGAGTGCAAACCATGGCATTAAGTCCATTCAAATCCCCTAGATGGGAAACGCTGACAGAGGTGGGAGATGGTTTATAAAGGAATGGCATGTACACAATCCTAAATTAAACTATTATTCTTAAGTAAAATTTCTGCTGGTCTCCAGCATCTGCGTTTTCTATTCAATCCTGGGGAAAAAAAGTGTGTCATGAAATAACCTAAAGAGTTCAGCTGATGAAGGGATCATTTAATCTGACACAGTTAGTGTATTAGTAAGCCAAAGAGGTGCTGATGCAAAATGCCATAAATCTGTTGGCTTTTATGAAGGGTATTTATTTGGGGTAGAGCTTACAGTTACCAGGCCATAAATCATAAGTTACTTTCCTCACCAAAGTTTATTGCCACGTGTTGGGGCAAGATGGCCTCCAATGTCTGCTAAGAGTTCAGGCTTCTTGAGTTTCTCTCTTCCTGGGGCTCTGTCCCTCTCTGGACTCAGCTGCTGTGCTCTCTCCACAAGGTCAGCTGTAGACTATCAGTTGAATGGCTCTGTCTCTCTCTCCAGGGCTTCTGCCATGCCTGAGGAGCCATCTCTATACCTCTGTGTTCTTCTCCTGTGTGTTCACTTCCTGGGCTACAGCTGAAAAACTCCGAACTCTGTCCATTGCCATGTCTTTTCTCTGTGAATCCCTGCCCACCAAGAGGTGGGGACTCAATGCCCTACTGATGTGGCCCAATCAAATCCTAATCATAATTTAATCAGTTAACAGTGATACCTCTGACAGACAAGTTTACAAACATAATCCAATAACTATTTTTGGAATTCGTAAAAAATGCCAAACTGCTACAATCAGGAAGAAAACGTGAAAACATATTTGAAAATAGAATCAGGTGATCTCTCTTACCAATGCCTTGGCTGCTGTTGTATCACTTAGCCATGTTTCCCTTTGAGGACCACCACAGTTAGCCCTGCCCTAGGCATAATCACAACTAGCAGGGCCTGTACCTCCATACAGTTTGGATAATAAGAAACATCCTTAGCTTCTTTGAATGATCACTGAAGCATTTTCTCCAAATGGCCCCTGCCTTTTCTCAATAAGGTCCCTTGCCTTTTTGCACTACAGCAGCAAATCCTGTATTTCCATATGGGATTGATGAAAAAAGGCTGCACTTGCCACTTCTGCTTTTTATTCTGCATAGTTTGAAACTTCCAAGTTTCCATAGGAAAGCCCTCCCCCTCCCCTTTGGGTAGGCAAGAGCTTGAGACTCACATGTGTTCTCCACCCCCCAACCTCATCCATGGACCCTCACAGGAGCTTAAATTAGGTAAGCCCTCATTCTCCCCAGTCTTTTCCAAAACCACCGGCAAGTCAGGTTTAATTAATGCCATTCTGGAGGAGCAGGTTATGTTCTCCTCTCATTGTATGGTGTGTGTGTGTGTGTGTGTGTGTGTGTGTGTGTGTGTGTGTGTTTTCAGGGGATGGAGAACAAAAATGTCCTAGCATTTATCTATTGAAAATGTATAAATTCTGAGTTTACATTCATATTTGCAATTGGAGAACTGGGGACAGACGCTTATGGCAATGCCAACATGTAGAAAAATGCCCTAAGAATAAGAATATACATTTATTATTATTTTTACATTTTATTTTTAATAATTTTTAATAACGGTAGTTAACATAAATACATAGTTTTCAGAATCGAAGAAATGTAAGAGCCTTCTAAGGAAAAATAAATGATATTCCTGTTTTACATTAGAATATCATTAATTTTTTTAGCGAATGCTTGAGACAAGAGCTGTGGCAAGCACTTCATCGCTTAACAGTAAACTGGCTCAGAGAGTTGCCTAAGTGCTCTTTACAAGACTGCACAAGGGCCTGAGGGAGCGATTGGTTGGCGCAGAGAGTGCGCGCACGCGCACCCCGGGGTGTTTGGGCTGGGGGCCTTGGGTATCCTCCCCTGCGGGCTTCCTGGGGGCGGGGCCGCCCCATCTTCACGTCATACTTCGAAGCAGCCGGAACTGGTGGCAACTTCCAGGGGAAGTTGAGGCCCTGGTGGGGGCAGATGGGCCACCCAGGGTTGGCTGGATACAGCGGCTGGGAGGGGACAGTTTTATCCCCCAGGCCGCCTCTGCCTACCCGTCCTGAAATAAGCCATGTGCGGAAGCTGCCAAGCGGCTTTTGATCAGGTGGTAATTAGAGGGATTCTGGCCGACCGGAGGCTCATTCATTCCCTCTCCGGTGCTGGGCGGACAGGAAACTCATCCTCGGGAGGGGAAGTGAGTGGGCCAAGGTCAGTCACCGCGTGGCACTCGCAGCAGGGGAAGACGGTGGCGGGAACTCAGTGGCGTTTCCTGAGGATTCCTGGGTGCCAGGCTCCAGAGGTTGGATTTGGCTCCGAACCCTGCCCCTATGCCTCCTACCCCGAGTCTGCAGGGAGACAATCACAGAGGGGGACAGCCCCCATTGATAGAGCCCAGTGGCAGAAAGTCTCCAGGACCTGCAGGGTCAGGCGAACCCAGGATGATGTGATCGGAAGGAAAAGTGACCCACTGACATAGGAGACAGCCGCGAGTGCACACCGAGGCTCCACTGCAGGCCCTGTGCTGGACAGCAGGGACAAGGGCTGGGGGTGGGAGGAGACTCTGGCCTGACACAGTCATTACCCAGGGTGACTGCATCCCAGAGAAAGCACCCTCACCCGGCCCAGTGCAGAGGCATTGGTCAGGGTTTTAGAATGGGGGAGACTTCATTTGTTTTTCAGCCTAGTTTCCTTGTATCAGCCCTGTGTTGGGCAATGCCGAGGCCAGTTGGGAAGCACATCTGGCCTCTACTCTGGGAAGCACAGTAGCTGTTGGTCGTTGCTGACCTCCTATATAAGACTGTAAGCCTCTGACTAAATGCAGCTGACATCCACTTTCCTGTCTCTGCCACAGTCTGCTCAGTCCTAGTGCCTCAGCCTGAGTGAATATTCAGAACAGATTCCTACCTGTCTTAGGCCATGTCCTGTCCCTTTTCCTACTGGAAGCGTTCCCTGATCTATCTCCCACACTGCCCCGGGCTGAGCTGGTGGATAAGAAGGGTTTAACACAATGCCTGACTCCTGGTAAATGTGCCAGCATGAGAAGCTTTGCAGTGGGTTAGTTAAGAGCTCCAGAGTCAGACCTGGATTCAATTCCTAGTTCCACCATTCTTTAGCTTTGTGATCTTAGACAAGTGGCTAACCTCTCAGTTTCCTCCTTGATAATGTGGTTGATGATGATAGTGTTTAGCTCAGTAGGAAAGCACTTGGTGCTTTAACTTTAGAGCCAGAGCAGACTCAGAGAAGTGTGTTCAAAGTGTATGGAAAGGTCTCTGGAGCCAGGCTTTCCTTGGTTCCATTCTTGGCTCCGTCACTTCCAGCTTTTTCCCAGGCTCAGTCTCCTCTTCTGTAAAGTGGACAACATAGTCCACAATTCACTGAATAAACAGTCCATTGAGGCATTCACATATACCAGGCCATGTGCAGGGCACATAGACCTGGCACAGGATAATGTGAGCCTACAATTGGTGCCCACTGCAGCTGGGGTGTGTGCTGGACACAGTGCTGGGTGATGGTGGAAATACCCAGCCCAAATCATCCAATGCCTGTCTTAGAGTAGCTCAGAGACCTGTGAGGGAGATGCATAAGGACTTAGCAGGTACAGAGCATCGAGGGTCTCCCAGAGGAGGTCAGAGTGAGGGGTGTCTGGATAGGGAAGGCTGTCCAGGTGAGGTTGCATGTCTTGAGTCTAGAGGGACAGGGATTAGCCAAGAGGCCCCTTGACTAGGCATGTGGGAGAATGATGGTGAGCTCTGGGTGGGGCTCGACAGGAGAGTGGTCCAAGGTCATCAGGAGCCTGCCTGGCTGCCTTGGTGGTCTTTTTTTGATGGGCACACACCTCTCAGGGGCACCTGAAAGCACAGTCCACTGGCCACCCCAAGCCTTTTATTTATCCTCCTGTGTTTCCTGGGACCTCCTGCCTGCAGGGGTTCATATAGAGTGCCATGGCTCCATGTTGGGACAGAGGGCAAGGCCAGTGATGCTCACTGAATGTCAGCATCCCCAGCCCATTCCTGGCACTCAGTGTCTTAAGTTCTCTGAGGCCCTGGAGCAGAGGTGCCTCCCTGTTCTGGGATGATGGAGCTGAGGCCCTGAGCTCAGGGCCACACAGCAGGACAGGAACTTGTCTGTGTGCCTTCAAGCTCATGTTCTTGCACATGGTGCATCCTCTACTGAGTTGTCTTTGGGCCAAGGCTGGGGTCTGGGGGAGACAGAGGTTGTTCCAGAGGCCTAGGTGTCGATCACTGGGTTGAGGGCTCGGGGCCCTCAGCTGTGGGGGCACACTGTCACAAGAACTCCTATGGCTGAGCCTCTGGTTGGCTCAGGGGTTTCCAGGACCCAACCTCCAGTCTAGTGGGGATAAGAGGATATGACTTTTACTGACAGTTGGGATGTGGAGGGCAGGAGGCCCTGAGAGTCACAGGGAGGCCTCACACATCCTTGGGTGGGGGAGGTGGATTGGAGGGACTTGGGCAGTCACTGAGGGTCGGCAGCCCCATTCTAGAAGCACAACTGTTGCACAGCCACAACCTGTAGTTAACTTGGTCAAGAAAAAGAGTGATCAGGTTGGGGAATAAGGATGGACCTGAAGCCCAGAGAGCAGACTGAGTGGTGAATGGCATTATGGGGGAAGAAGCACAGAGAAGGCAGAGAAGGAGCCAGAAGGGTCATTTTGCTCAACTCCTAAATAGGTTTGTAAACCTGAAAGAAACAGGGATAATGTTCTAGAAGAAGGTAACCTACCAGACTTACTCAGATGTGGTGGCAGAGTCTGGACAGACCAGTCATCATAGAAGAAATGGGGAAATTTGCTGAAGAGCTTACCCACCTTCCTCCTCCCAAAAGGCACAGGATCCTCAGGGTGGCTTGGGGAGATTCCCCAGCATTTTGAGCAGGTCTGAGGTGAGGCTGCTGTGGCAGAGCAGCTGAGGGGTCATGGACAGGTGAAGACATGGGTGGTGTCAGGCCACCCATTTCTGGGGTCAGTGGGAGCAGAGGGTAAGTTGCTCCCAGAGAAGGGAGGCCAGGCAGGAGATGTGAGGGAGCACAGAGGCTTTGCCTGCAGAGAGGTTGGTTCTTGGAAGCATCCAGCTATTGGCAGGGCTGAAGAATGGGTCCAATTTGCCTTCACTGATCCCATGGGGGAGCCCCAGATGTGGCCATCCTCAGCCCGGGCACTGCAATGGCCTTGTGGGTGTACATGGGCAGGAGCAGACATGTCCTGAGCAAGTTCACAGAACAGACCTTAGAGGTGGTGCTGAGTGCCGGGAATGAAGTCAACCCTTCAGTTGAGGGGGTGACTTGAGAGGGGAGGGGAGGAGATAGTGTTTGAGGGACCCTAGAAAGGTGGAAGGAGAGCTGGGAGGTGGGCTTCCGGGGGAACCTGGGCTAGGAATATGCTTGGCAGTGATGGGCAGTGGCCAGGAAGAGCATGAGGGCAGAGCAAGTGAGAGGGCAGGAGGGGGAGTGAGCCTGACCTAGTTAGGAGCTGGATTTTGGGCTAAGTGCAGTGGGGCCTGGTAAGGCAGGGGAGTGATGTGAACTGGGTGTTTTTTTCTTGTTTTGTTTTGTTTTTAATTTCAAGAATAAGCTTGTTGAGCTAAAATTCACATACCATACAATTCCCCCATTTAAAATGTACCATCTGATACCTTTTTTTATATTCAGAGTTGTGGTACCATCACCATAATAAGCTTTAGAACACTGTGATCACCCCAAAAACAAATCCTATACCCCTGCTGTTGTCCCCCCACCCTACCATCCTTTCAACCTTAACAGCAACTCATCTTTCTGCCTTTGGATTTGCATCTTCTGGACATTTCTTAAAAATGGAATCACTTGTCCTTTTGTGTGTGGCCTCTGTCATCTAGCATAATGCTTTCAAGGTTAATGCACGTCATAGCATGTACCCAAACTCCTTCCTATTCACCTCCAAGTGCGCCTATAACACACAGTGCTTACTCATCCTCTTCACCTCCAAATGCCCATAGATTGACAGTGTTTTCTCACAGTGTCCACTTCTGGCTGTTGTGAATAATGCTCCTGGAGCTTAGTGCCCAAGCTTGTGAAGGTGGATGCTGCTGTTTGGCTTGGGTGTGCAGCTAGGAGTGGAATTTCTGGGCCAGATGGCAGTTGTGTCAAACATTTTGAAGAACTGCAAGGCTGTTTTTCCAAAGCGGGTGCACCATTTTACATTCCCTTTGTTTGTGTATGAGGTTCCCATTTCCATACATCCTTGTCAACACTTGTTAGCATCTGACTTTTTGATGAAACCATCCCAGTGGGGGTGAAGTGGTGCCACTGATGACTAATGATGTGGAGAATCTCTTTATTTGCTTATTGTCACTTACATAGCTTTTTTGGAGAAACTTTTTTTTCCCAATCCCTTGCCTGTATTTTAATTGGGCTATTTGAACTAGGTGACTTTTCAAAACCTTAGTCTATGGTGTTGGGAACAGACTTCAGAGGGCCAGAGTGGGAGCAGGACTGTGGTGGAAGGTAGCAAGGTTCTCTCCTGCGGGGGTGAGGGAGGGGAGCAGGGTGGCATGGGAGAGGCAGTGCCCAGAGGGGCCAGTGCCAAGGAAAGGAGGAGCATGTTCTGGAAGTGGACACAGGCCAGCTTCAGTGAGAAGAGGCGAGTGAGCAGAGATGTCAATGGTGGTCAAGGCTGAGAAGTAACCACTGGATTTGGTTACCAGCATGTCAGGGAGCAGTTTTCACTGAATGTTGATGGCAGAAGTGGGGTTAGAGTGACCCTGAGGTAAGGCAGGGAGGTGGGGGTGGGCGAGGGCAGGGGTGAGGCTGCTGTGAAGCAGGGCTTCCTTCCCCAGCACCCAGCAGAGTACAGTCAAAGGGAGAGTGGCAGGAGAAGAAAGGGGATAATTGGTGGGAAGGCAGCCAGAGCAGGTGGGAGGGACCCTAATGGCAACACAATCACAGCAATTTTTCCAGAGCTTAAGAGTTACCCGCCGGTCAGATCTGCTAATTGACCCGCTCCCGTGGGCTGGCAGAGGGGAGCGCCTGGACCCACCAGCTCTTGGCTCTGGGCTTTACCTGATCAAAGCCAGGGGGCCTCGGATTGCCTCCAGTTTTCTCAGGGCAGGTTGCCCCCTCCCCGGGGTCAAGTGCATGCTGCTTGTGGGCACTCACCTCTGTGGAGTGTGGGGCCTGCCTGTCCACTCCTCGCCCCAGGCTTGGATTAGGAGAGAAGAAAGAGAAATCGGTAACATTGAGCTAGCATGGTTCTTTCCTTCCACAGGAATCCTGTGTAATCCTACAGGCACCCACTCAATCAGGCCTCCCGCAACCCCCCTGGGGGGTTGACTCTATTATCCCCACTTTACAGGGAGTGCCTTCCCCAGGAACAAGGGAAAGACCCCTAAATCTTGGTGTGCTGTGTTTCTTGACTTTCTCTGTAAAGGGCGAGACAGTAAATGAGTTAGACTGTCAGGGCCAGGAGGCAGTGGAGGTATTTAGAGGGTCACCATAAAACCACTCCAGCTGCCCAACTCAGGGTCAGCTGAGCCTCCTTCCCTTCATGCCTCACCACCCACAGGAATTGTGTTTGTCTGAGGGTTGACTGTGGCGGTCTCTTTCCATGTTGTGCAGATCTCCTGACCCAGCACTTGTTCCTGCAGGGAGGGCAGTACTGGGAGGCCGCGTGCCTACCTCTCTGCAAGTGGAGGTGGCCAGAGCAGGAGAGCCAGCTCTACTGGCCCAGGTCGCTGCCTCCTGCTGCCTCCCTGGGAGGGGAGGCGGGAAGCAGGCAACTCTGGGCCCTACAGATCACAGGCAGGGAGACATGGTGGAGGCCAAAGCCACTTTTACTTAATTACATATTAATTGTTTCAGTGGAAATACTTGGTAAGCAAGTTCAAACTAGAAAAGGTAGAGAAGCTGTGTCAGCACCTACCTCCATCACCTGTTAGGACACTTGGTTTCTTTCTTCTGTTTTTTAATTATGCATTTTTAACATTTACAGTGTAATCAGAGGGTGCATACAATTTTTCCCAAAATTGATTCTGTTGATACATATTAATAAATCATACAATTAAAAAAAAAAAGATTGCACAAGAAGTAAGAAATGCAGAAAAGGAATAAAACATCCAGATGTGTTTCATGTTTACATTCTTGCTTTGTATCATTACACTGTCTTCTGCCAAGTAGACATTAGACAAATTTCTTACTCCTCCATTCCCTCATTTTTTCCTGACCATAAATGTTTCAGTAGAAAATGTTATAAAATGATAATAGGGGCTTTCCTTGACTTTGAAATTGGCCATTAGAAGCATAATATTGACTAGTTGATTCATCTTAATCCTTAAAGACAGAATTTCCTAATTAGTTCATGCATTTTTGTTTTACTTTTTAGCTTGTAATACTGGATTAAGCACTGACAAGCCTGCCATTGAAAAGAAAAATTAAGACCTTGACAAAATCTAATATTCAGCTATTACAATTTAAGAGACATAAGGTGTTCAGTTTCTGTTATTAAATTACTCTTGTTCCATTACCATTTAAATGCTCAGCACTTTTTCTTCTTTCCATTTCATATTGTGTTTTTGCAGAATCATTCTAAGTTATATTCCCAAATATTTCTGTCCTGAATCATTTCTTCTCTGATCCATTTTTTTATCTTATATTTTCCCTGCAATTTCTTGGTCTTCTGATTTATTTGTAGGATCCCCACGTTTTCACTGTGCCTGCAATTCTTCCATTGCTTTCCACAACCCAATTCCACTGGAACCTCAATCTGTTTAAACCTAAGGGTATAGGGGGAAGATGAAAGCTCAGTCCTTGGCTGACTCAAATCCTAGCCAAGCTGTTCCTGCCCCTCTCCTGTGATGGTGGAAAGGTAACCCTGACCCTTTAGAGGCTAAACTACTGCACGGCCTTGTCATTAGAGAAAACTAATAAAGAGAGGGAAAAAAAGAAAAGCAGACTATGAGACTTCTGGACAAGAGTGAGTCTGATCTGATGGGCAGTCCACTCTACATGCAAACAAAAACACTTCAACTCCTCTTTCACCACCTACTGCCATTCTCTGAAAGGGATAACTGACATTTAATGAGTCTAATAAAAAGTGGCAGGTAAACACCGTCTATGCTCCACATTCCAATCCCTAAGCAACTCCATATTGAAATTAAGACCTGTCATTGTTTGAAATAAAAAATGATCTTAATGTCAACAACTAGTTTCTTATTTCGATTTCTAATATATAAGGGACAAAAATGTTTGAAAATCCAGAGTTTGGTGGCTACTGTATGTTTTTTATATGTCATGTCTCTTAGCCCAGCTGGAGCTGAAACTATGGGGCTATGTACATCTTACTCCTGGGACAGCTGCAGGAAGGACTGAGTCTCAGATGCTTCAGGCCCTGAGAGATGCAGAGTCTAACAGTGCATAACCTCACTGGTTCAAGTGACAGTGCCCATGAGCCTTCAGTTTTGCTGGATCTTGTGGGACAATTCGGACAGATTATGCACTGGGCAGGCTGTAGCAGAGAAGAAATCTGTAGCTGCTTGGATTTGTCTGACCTACCAGACTGACACTTGTTTTCTGTGGCATGATAAAGTTCTTTCCAGACTGATGCCCTAGAACACCATACTTGTCAACTCAGAGGGCACAAAGGACTAAAGTTCTTCCTCTTGCCCCTATTAACTACAGTTCTACCCCACCCCCTGTTAATATAACCTTCAGACAATTCAAGGAACATTTGGTGGTGTCTGCCCCTGCCAGGTCTTCCCACCTGTGGAGCTACACTCAGTTTCAAGGCACACTGAAACTGACCCAGGTGCTCCTTCTCACTCCAGTAAATTCCAAACCTTGTCAAAGGCCCCTTGAGTTCTGTCTCCAGCTCTGACCTGGATCCCTGCTCCCCTTCCTGCTCCAAGCCCACCCATATACCTCTCCCAATCCTGACACCACAACAAAATAAGAAATACTCTTCACTGCACAGACCTCAAGCCACCTAGGTGTGCAGGGCACAGTCCAAGCAGAACAGTCCACAGGGGTGCCTCAAGGGCCCCCACTGCAGTGACTAAGGCTCCTTTTTGGGCTGCGATCCCTTTCCCTTCTGGATTTCTCCATTATTTAAGCCTTGGTTTTCATCAGCTTTGGGGGATTGTCTGGGCTATAGGGGGTGTTCTGGACATGCACCTGCCCACCTCCAAGGTTGTCAGCCTCTCCTGGCTGTTTGCAGCCCCATTGGGCAGCACTGTCTGCAGCTTCCACTTCTTCCAGAGCTGACTGTAGCTCCTTCATGGTGACAGGCATTGTCTCCTGGACAGGCAGGTCTTGAAAGAATTTTGGGTCCCTCTGGACTTCCAGACATACCCACGCTCAGGGAAAGCCCATGCCTACTGCCCACATGCATGGTAGTTCACATCTGAGAAAAACTCAGGGCATTCCCTGTGGTGATTGCAGGGTACTTCAAAGTTATCCATTGCCCAAGCCCAAGCCAGTTCTTGGCTCAGACATGGTGGCGTATGGGGCTCTGGACTTGCCCATCCGCAAGGCACCTCTTACAAGGTGGGAAGGTCAGTGATCCACAGCTTCAGGTTCTGGACCAGGCCAAGACATGTGGCTAGTATAGGAAAAGAAGCAAATGATTCAGTCACATACTGACTCTCAGTTTTCAGAGTGTCCTGTCTAGTCTATGTAGACAGAAGCCAACTTCTGAAGACTATGTGGGGATTGACACTCATTTGCCTTGGAAACTGCTTCAGAGCCTGATAGGACTAAGGTGAAACTGGTGTCATTCTGGATTCCTCTATTGCAGGGGGACTGCAGATCTATTGTGTAACTGTTACAGAGTTTCTGTTTTGAGTAATGACAAAATTCTGATAATGGGTAGTTGGGATGGAAGCACAACACTGGAAATGTAATTGCTCCACTGAAATACACACTAAAAAATGAGTAAAATGGCAAATTTTATGTGATATACATCTTACCACAATAAAAACATCCATCTTCACCTCTCTATGAGATATTGGTGTTTTCTTATTTTTATTTTTATTTTTTATCACCAAAATAAATCCCTTTCTCCCAAAAGTATTTGAATGTGTTCTGTTTCTGCTCCTAAAACCCATGAACAAAAATAGAACCATAATATCAAATTCAACTGTATTTTTTCCTGGCTTACTTAAGTCTTTTTTCTTTTTAACAAAGTTGAAAAAATGAAACTCGATTTCCTTAGTAAAATATTTAGAGGTTTTCTTTATGTGTTATTTTGAAAATGTTGTACACTGATCATGATTTTCAGATGAGAAGAAAAGGTCAAGTACAAGAAAACATTTCCACTTTGATTTCTTGAAATTTTACTGCTATCCTTTCTTTCATGCCTTCTCATCAAGAAATAAATAAGATATTTAAAATATTCTGATCTCTTCTATATGTGTTCACTCCTTTAAAACAGGAGTCCCAGGACAGTAGCCAGGAGCACTAATTCCCAGGATTCCTCTGAATACTACTGGGCTCTGAACCATACCAGAGATTGGGGCATCAGTAGTTTGAATATGGTTAGTGGCTGTGAGTGGTGGTGATGGTGGAGACAACAAAGAAATGGAAAAACCAAGAGCTTCTGCTATCCCACCCTCTCCTACTCCTACCCTGACTTTCTCAGTTTTTAAGGCAGGTTTTGTCTCAGACCAACAATTGGAGCTTCTTTGCCATTTTCCACTCTGGAAACCCCAGTCATCTCCAAACCCAATGCCCAGGACTGCCTACTTTCCTGGCCTACCAAAACCTGCTCTCTGTCCCTTTCCTCCCTCTTTTCTCCTTTGTATGCAATTGAGAAAGAGAACCAAATAGTTACAAAGGACTACAAAAAATATTTATTGCCTTAATACTTAGTAAATGATAAGTTTTACATTTTTCTAGAAGAGGAAGAACAAATGAAGACTCTCAGGTTGAAACCTCAGAAATCCAAAGAAAGTCATCAGGTCCAGGTATTCAAATGTAAGTACTGCACATGCTCTCTCAACCTTCTTTCCCCTTTAATTTTTAAAAGGAAGCTCTGCAATAGAAGACAGGATCAGTGGAAGTGGGGCATCCTTTGAGAAGTCCTAGTGGTTCTTAATATGCAGCTGTGTATCTCTGGGCTAGATGGATCTGGTGAAAAAAGCATGCTGGGGTAGTTATCTGTCCTGTTGCTTTGCAGCACCTGCCTCACCTGAGGCTGATTTGCTCCTTCTGGGTCCTGGGTGTTGGGCCCCAGGCAAGCAGGTCTGGGTCTGGTTCCAATGTGCTGTGGATCCTAGGCAAGTTTGCATGTCAAAGGCAAGCCCAGCACAGTAGCTCACAAGGACTGGAAGGTAGTTGCCCATTGAAATGTGGGTTGTGCCCAAAGAGCTCCCCCAGCTTAGGGTAGAAAAGTGGGACCACAGCCTCAAATCTTCTGAGGTCAGAAACAAAGGCAGTTTGAGCACTGGAGCCCTCTATACATAATCCCAGGCCTGCTTCACACAGGTGCAAAAATTTCACCTATGCCTTTAGCCTCTAGAACAAGTGAAGTCTGTGAGCTAAGAGGGGAGGCCAATGATTCAGCAGCTGCTCAGAATGGAGATTTATACTATGTGAGCTCTTGCTCTGTCACAAATTAGTGTGATTGGGTTGAGTGGTAACATTGCTTTTTGGGGCAAATTTCTTCAGAAGGTGGGGCCTGATGTTAAATTAAAATTTTGTTCACCTTGGATGTAATCACATAAAATTGAATTGGTATCAGTAATTGATTGGGTTAAGGTTAAAAATAAGGAAGGCCGTATGTAGGGCTGCTGATTATGAAAAGCCAGACACTTTCCAGTTCCTTTATATATGTGATGTCTGACATTCACAGCACTTCTGACATATAATTACCCTCTACTTTTGCAGAGGAGGACTGTGGTGTCTTAGAGTTGTGTACCCCAGAAAAAAACATGTTTTTAAAGTTTACCCATTCCTGTGGCTGTGAACCCTTGTAAATAGGACCTTTGAAATGAGGTTACCACAGTTAAGGTGTGGCCCAACTTGATCAGGATGGGTTGAAGCCCTTGTAGGGAAGGGTGCAATGAGAGAAAGCCAGAGGGAAAGTCAACTGAGTCTGTAAGAGAAAGGAGAAAGCAGGAGAGGCTGCCTTGTGCATTTCCATGTGACAGAAAATCCAAGGACCAGGATCACCAGCAGCCAGCCCCAAAATGCCCCAGTCTTCTGAACATCACTTTCCTAGCCTCAAATTTGTGAACCAATAAATCCCCATTGTTTAAGGCAGTCCATTACATGGTAATTTTTTGGCAGCTAGGAAACTGAAACAAAGTCCAAAAGCTTAAATCATGCCAAAGCAAACCACAGAATGTGCTGGAGCAGAGATTGGAATCTGAGTCTCCAAGGAGAATTTTGCCATGGGGAGGAATATTTGAAGAAGAGGTGGGGCCAAAGTAGTTCACTGATACTCCAGTCTTCTTTTTTGGTCCTCTACTTTTCATTCCTACATTGCAAACAATTTTGAGAGAGAGAGAGAGAGAGAAAAAGAGAGAGAGAGAGAGAGAGAGAGAGAGAGAGAGAGAGCAGAAGGAGGAGGTGGAGGAGGAGATAGGCTTTACATATCAAATGGTTAAATACAGTAGTTTGGATTCAAATTCTTGTTTCATCCCTTTCTAAATATATGTATCATTTAAACTTTCTAAACCATGGTTTCTTTGTTTTTTAACTTGTGAAGTGAAGATAAAAATATGAATTTCATAATTTATTTTTGAGGATTTATTAAAATAATATAAATGAAGTGACAATACCTCTCACATAATAAACTCATTTAACACAAGACTCTCCCTCATGATTCTCCTTTGAAGGCAAACTGTCCTCCCACCCCTAACTCACTTGTTCTCTTTTTTCCCTGCTGAGCAGTAATCCATCCTATGGATGGGTAAGTGTTTTCCCAATCACCTATTGAAGTACATTTGTGTCATTTCCAGCTTTAGGTAATTATCATTAGTACCACCATGAAAACTGTTTACAGGTTGTGGGAACATAAGCTTTCATACCTCTAGAGTACAAACCTAAGAGTGGGATTGCTGGTTCATAATATGTGCATATTTAAATTTGTTGGTAACTGCCAAACTGATTCCAAAGTGACTGTACCATTTTTCATTCCACCAACAGTGTTTAAAGGACCTGGTTGTTCTGCTTTCTATCCAGAAGTTGGTGTTGTCACTTTAAATTTGTTTAAATTTTAGCCATTATAGTAGGTGTGTCAAATAATCTTATGGTTTGAAATTGCAAACCTCTAACAGTTAATGATGTTGACAATATTTTGTGTACTTGTTTGACATCCTTGATAGATTCTTTGGTAACATGTCTGTTCAAATCACCTATTTTAAAATTTGTATTATTTGTATTTTGGCTCAGGTTTTGATTTATATACTTTGGGTATGAGTAGTTTGTCAGATTTATGATTCACAAATGTTTCTCCAGTCTGTGGCTTGTCATGTCATTCTTTTCAGTGTACTCTGCAAATTGTTTTTAATCTTGATAAACTCCACATCATCAATTTTTACCTTTACAGATAGTGCTTTTGGCATTATGATTAAGAACACTTTCAAAGATTTTATCTTATGTTTTCTTTTAAATTTTTATTTTAAACTTTTTCATTTAGCTCTATTTTGAGTTAATTTTTGTATTATATATGAAGTAAGGTCAGTGTTTTTCTTCTTAATTATTTATTTCTTCTCTATATAGATTCCAATTGTTCAACAACCATTTATTGGGAGCTTTACCTTATCCTGCTACTTCTAATGTGTTGTTTTCTCTGGCTGTTTTGAAGTGGTTTTTTTTGGTAATGTTTTTCAGCAGTTTCATTAATGATGTGTTTGGGCATGGATTTCTTTGAGTTTATCATGTTTAAGCTTCTCTAAGCTTCTCAAATCTGAAAGTTTATGTCTTTCACAAAACTTGGAGAGTTGTCAGTCCAAGTTATTTTATTTTAAATTGTGGTAAAAATATACATAGCAATGTCATTTTAACCATTTTAAGAGGGAAATACTTTTACATTAACTACATTGACAATGCTGTGTAACTTCCACCAAGATTTTCACCCCCGAACAAAAACTCATACTCACATGGAAATTACTCCCCATTCCCTTTCCCCAATCATGGCCACCACTCTTCTGCTTTTTGCCTCTGAATTTGCTTATTCTAAGTATGTCAGATATGAGTCATCATTCAATCATTGTCCTTTTGTGTCTGGCTTATGTCACTCAACATGATAGCATCCCCACCCTCAGTCTTGACTTTAGTTGTGTCCCTTCTCTCTTTTTCTTTGTCAGTCTGGCTAAAGTTTGTTGATTTTATTGATCTTTTCAAAAAAGCAACTTTTGCTTTCCTTGATTCTATTGTCTTTCTATTCTCTATTTCCTTTATCTCTGCTCTAGTCTTTACTATTTCCTTCCATCTACTAACTTTGGGCTTAGTTTGCTTTTCTTGTTCTAGTTTCATTAGGTGTGAAGATAGGTTAGGGATTTGTGATCTTTCTTCTTTTTTAAACATAGACATTGAATGAGTATTATATTGTCATTGTGTGGCATACTATCTATAGGTCCACTAGGTCTAATTGGTTAATACTGTTGCTAAAGATCTCTGTTTCCATATTGAACTTCTGTTTAGATCTTCTATCAGTTATTGCAAGTGGTGTATTGATGTTTCCAACTATTATTGTAGACCTCTCTATTTCTTCCTTCACTTCCATCAACTTTTGCTTCATATACATTGGGGATCTTTTGTGAGTTGTCCTTAGCTGAAGATTTTGATGAAATTTTATTTCAGTATGGTTCTTCTGGAACTAAACTATTTCAACCAGGCTTTGATAAAGTCATATGGAATTGGGAACATCTGCAAGCCAATTAATTTGGATGCCAAATTTTCTGTGAAATCTCCTAAAAGGACCCTGGAGTTGGGTCCTCTATGGCTGCTTGATGGTATGTATGGGGTAAGTGGTGTGGCAGGTAATCACTGACATAGCATGTCTGAGAAGGAGGCACCCAGCTGTGACACCAGCTGTCCATTCAAAGAGTCAACACAAAACCTTTCCAAAGAGGTGTACTGTGCGATGCATCACTTCAACTGGGAAGTGAAGAAATCTGAGCCTGTGTCAAACTGTAGGATGTGCAAAGATTTATTTCCAAACATCATCTATTAACCACCTTTTGAACAAAGCTCATCCATGGCTAACTGGCCATTCAGAACTGTTGGGAGGCCCAGGCCCTGAGTTATCCCTTCTAGAAGCTCTGTGGGGAGAAGCAGATGCCTGAACATCTTGAGTGGTTGAAGGAACTTGAACTACCAGAGAAGACAAAGCCAGCCATTTCTAGAAAACTCAAAACCCAAGATTAAAGGCTGTATTATTCTGTTGTAGAGGGTCAAATGGTGTCCTTTAAAGGACATGCCCAAGTTCTAATACCCAGAGAGTGTGGAATGGGTCCTCCTTCAGAGCCTCCAAAAGGAACCATCCTGCTGACAATTTGACTTGGGACTTCCTGTCTCTGAATCTATGAGAGAAATTTAGGTTGTTTTAAGCCACTGAGGTTGTGATAATTTGTTATGGCAGCCCCAGGATACAGAAAAGCATTTTTGGGCAAACTGCCCCCAGCCAAAAGGACAGGCCACAGCAGAGACTCTGGGAATGCTCACTTGTGAGTCCCTCAGGGGCAGAGGCCTCCTGATGAACCTGAGACTTGCTTGCCCACATTTTCCTGTGCTTCCCTGAACTGCTCCTCAATGAGATGACCCAGCACAGAGGCTGGCGCCTGAGGGAGCTCAGGAAACTTTCACCAAGTAAACCAGCCCACAGAGGTGCTGGCAAATGTTTCTGTCTTACTGTAACACTCTCATTGTCTGCTTCTGTCTTTGGTGGGGAACACATGGTCAGTATGGCAGAACCAGCTTGGAGTGGGTTTCCCAGCAGAGGTTGGGCAAATCCCAGTATTCCCCATTGGTGCCCTTGATCAAGCTTGGCCTCTTTGCCTGACCCCCTCTCCCAGTTCTGGGGATAGTCTTCTGGAGAAATTCTTTTCAGGTGCTGCCATGCAGAGGCCAGATGTCTGGAGCCTGTGCTCTGTGTGCCTCAGTTTATCTGACCCTCCACCTCAGCACAGAACCCTGTCTTCTAGGACTGGTGCTGGGTCATTCTGCCCCTACAAGGACAGATGACTGGAGGGTAGGCAATGCTGTCCTCTGCCCATTCCCCACAGAGTGGGTCAGCCACATCTTTCTTCCTTGTCATCAACTGTTGATTTTGTGGATGTTCTGGAACCAGCACAGAACCCCAGCCAAGATGGTGCCTTTGTGGCCACTGATTTCTGCCATATTGATGTCCTGCTTGGTGCAGGCAATGATGCTGGTGAGCCTGACTAAGGACTTTATCTTCTCCCTGGTCATGTAACAGAGCAGGTCACCTTACATCTTATTGAAGAATAACATGAACAAAACTTCTGCAAGTTGTCCTGCAGAAAGGAGCCCCAAAAGATGCACACAGGATGCAGAGAGCTGGTTGGGGTTGGAAGTGTCCATCATGAACTGGAGAGAGTGGCAGTTTCCATGGTAACTGGGCCAGAGAGGGCCCATGTAACAGCACCACAACTCAGCTTTGAGATGGTGATGTAATTGGGGCCACTATGTTGGTAAGATTGGTGCCTACCATGGGTTGCATCAGTGGATGAGCTCCCAGACCATCCTTCCCATCCCGGGAGCTCATTCATGCCAGGTAGTCAAGGACACCAAGAGGAGACAGAGCAGCAGTTGTCACACCATGATACCTGGCTTGCTTAACCTAGGTGGAAGAATGTGCTACAGTTGCATCACCAGTAGTGTCTTCCAGATACCTGTGGCCCCCAGCAGGAGTCACATGTCTCCATTTTCCTTTCTTCATGTGTGTAATGTTATACATACAAATCAGTATCATTAATCAAGAAACCTAGTCTTTATAATTTCATTCAGTATGATTTTCACTGCTTGTTTTAAATTGTAAACAAGGTATATATGCAATAAGAAAAATATTGTATTGTTTTCAGAAACAGCAATATTCTGCCTATATTCTCCATCTTTCTTTCCTTTTTTAATTCCCCAGAATTATACACTTACAACTTCAGGAGCTGATTAAATTGTGTTCATATCTCCATACTGTGATGTGCATATTTTGTTTTTCTTATTTTGATACCAAACCCCTCCATACGTGTTCAAACTTTTCATCTGCACACATATTCCTAACATTTTTATTTGGTTTGAGTTATTTTTTGAGATAAATTAAATGTTGCCATATTTTTGTGTTTTTGAATTGGTCTTTATTTTTCATAGAGGCATTACTCAGAGTTTTGGTGAACCCTGGATATTGTCTCATACTTAGGTGTGGTAATATAAAGATGAACTAGAGTTTAAATATGAAAAACCTTCAGTTTATGAACTTCACTCATGTGTGTTCTACCTGGGCTATGCTATAGAGGACCCCTTGATGTCAGTAAAATTAGGTCTTAAGTCACAAAGCAAATTCTAAGTCATTTTATGGTGTGTCTTGAAATACCCATTACTGCCAACCTGAATCTTGAAGAATAATCCATTTTAAACCTTATTTCTTTGTTAATTAAGTCTTCAATCATGTATAACACATTATCAGAAGAGTTCTCAAACCATAAGAATTTTTCTTAACAAGATATAAGAACTGAGCTGAAAAAAATGAATAACTCAAAGTAGAATTTCAGATGCCAAAAAGATAGTGAGAGACATCAACAAGATGATGGGATAGGCAGCTCTCCTCCTACTCCTCATCCTCCTCTCTCTCTCTATAAAATACCAGTTCCAATTTTCAAAGGACTCTGAATTTCACTGAAAAGTTTACAGCAGGAGTTACAGGAAGATGGCATTGAAGTAGGTCAGGCAGGGTGTAGCACTCTTACAAAACAGACAAGGAAAGGCAGAAGCTGCCCAATAAAGCTGCTTTGGGGATTTGCAGACAAGGAGAGTGTCACACACATAGTCTAAGAGGGATTGGAGACAGAGAGACAAAGAGGCCAAAAGGAAATTTGTGTTAATTGCCCCCACAAATGAGAACAGTGTCCATAACTCACCCTCAAGACAAACAGTATCAGAAACCCCATGGCTGATGGTAGCCAATGGAGAGGAAATGGATATCTTCCACCATGGGAAAATGGAAGATGCTAAAAAGGACAGAGTGAGGTTTCTCTTCAGTGAGTTTAAACAAAAAGACCTTGCTTTGAATAGAAAGCAAAGAATATGTAGCCAGAGGAAGCTGAAAGAATCACCTCCATGCAAAGTTTTGTTGAAGATTATCATCTGCTGGCAGGCTGGGAAGGTGAATGAAGACAAGGCATTTCTTATCCCTAACCCCAGTCCTCCATTACTGAGTCACTGGCCCTGTTTTCATAAGTTAAACAATGCAATCTTAATGTTTTAGAAAATGTTGTATAAAACTCCATAAATATCCATGAAACAAAACCACCAGGCAAGAGAGAGAAATTTACCAACAGAGTTTAATAACCAACATAATCAGATGCCTAGATACCAGCAAAATTACAAGCCATACTAAGAAACAGGAAGAGATGGCCCAGGCAGAGGAACAAACTAAGAATCTGATTGAGACATAGGATGTAAGAAAACTAATCAACAATGTTCACGCAAATCTCCTAAAACAATTCAAGAATTTGAAGGAAAATGTGACTAAAGAGATAAATATATAAAAACACACTTGGTAAGCCTAAAGAACAATGTGAAAGCCTGAAAAGAAATGTGACAGAGATTATAGGATGAAAGACACAATGAGTGAGATTAAAAATACATTAGTTGCATATAATGGCAGATTTGAATTGGCTGAGGTCAGAATAAGTGAATTAGAAGACAGAAAATCTGAATTAGAAGAGAGAAGAACAGAAAGATAAAATAATGGAAAAAATTTAACAGTGTCTCAGTGACTTGAATGACTGTGCAAAATGCACAAACATATGTATTATACATGTCCTAGAAGGAGATGCATATGGAAAAAGGACAGAAAGAATATTTTAGGAAATAATGACTGAAAATTTCCATACTTTTATGAAAGACATAATTATCAATATCAGAGAAAGATAATGCATTCTGAACAAAATAAATCTGAATATACCTACATTGAGAGACACCTACTATAGAGAATACAAAATGCCAGTGATAAAGAGAGGATTCTGAAAGCACCAAAAGAAAAGAAATGCATCACAGAAGGGAACCTCAATAATATGTAGTGCCAATCTCTCATTAGAAAGCATGAAGGAAAGAAGGAAGTGGTATGATATATTAAAATATTGATAAAGAAAAACAGTCAGCCAAGAATTCTTTATGTGGACAAAGTGTCCTTCAAAAATGAGGGTGAGTTTAAGGTCTTCAAAGACAAATGAAAATTGAGAGAGTTTGTAAATAAGAGATCAGATTTACAAGAGATACTATAGGGAGTTCTGCAGCCCGAATGGAAAAGACAAGGGGGAGAGCCCTGGAGAAGAGTGTAGAAATGAAGATTATAAGTAATGGTAATTAAAATGATTAAAAAAAACAAACAGTAGTAGGATATGACAATGGAAAGCAAAAGGATAAAATGGATGAACTAAATGCCTTTATAGTAATAATGTTGAACGTTAATGGAATAAACTCCCCAATCAAAAAACATAGTCTAACAGAATGGATAAAAATAATATGAGCCTTCTATATGCTGTCTACAAAAGACTCACTTTAGGTTCAAGGACACTATCAGACTGAAAGTAAAAGGTTGGGAAAAGATATTCAATGCAAATAGTAAACAAACAAGATCAGGTGCAGTGATACTTATCTAAGACAAATAGATTTAAAATGGAAAAGTGTTGAACAGATGAAGAAGGTCATTGTATATTAATAAAAGTGTCACTATAGCAACAATAAATAACAATAATAAATATTTATGCATATAACCTGGGGGCCTCAAAACACCTGAGGGAAATACTGGGAAAACTGAAGGGAGAAATAGAAGTATCTACATTAATTGTAGGAGACTTCAATATACCACTCTCATCATGGATAGAACATGGGGACAGAGGATCAACAAGGAAAGATAGCTTGAATGTTATGATAAATAAACTAGACCTAATGGACATTTATTGAACATTGAGCCCTGAAACAGTAGGATATACATTCTTCTCAAGTGCTCATGAATCTTTCTCCAGGATAGACCATAGTTTGAGTGATGAGACAGGTCTCAATAAATTAAAAATGATTTAAGCTATGCAAAGCACTTTCACTGATCACCATGGAATGAAACTGGAAATCAATAACAGATAACAGATAAGGGAAAATTCACAAATATATGGAAATTAAACAACACACTCTTAAACAATCAGTTGGTTAAAGAAAAAATTGCAAGATAATTCAGTAAATATCTTGAGATGAATGAAAATGAGAATGCAACATATCAAAACTTAGGGGATACAGTGAAGACACTGCTGAGAGTGAAATTTATAGTTCTCAATGTTTTCAAGAAAAAAGAAAAGAGAATGAAAATCAAAGACCTAAATGCATACCTGGATAAACAAGAGAAACAACAGTAAACTAATCTTAAAGTGAGTAAAGGGAAAAAATAACAAAGCAGAAATAAATTAAATTGAGAAAAAAAAAACAAGAGAGAATTTTTAAATAAAGAAAGTTGGTTCCTTGAGAAGATCAACAAAATCAACAAGCACTTAGGTAGGCTAACAATGAAAGAAAGAGAAAGATAAAAATTTTAAAAATCAGAAATGAAAAGGGAAACATTACCACTGAACCTGCAGAAATGAAAGAAATAATAAGAGGATATTATGAACAACTATATCCCAACAAACCAGACAACATAGGCAGACTGACACATTCCCAGAAACACAGGAACAACCTACGCTGGTATTAGAAGAAATAGAAAATGTCAACAAACTGATAACAAATGAAGAGATTGAAACAATGATCAAAAACCTCCCAAAAATGAAAAGCTCAGGACGAGATGGATTTACAGGTGAAATTTACCAGTCATTCAAAGAAGATATCATACCAATCTTGCTCAAACTTTTAAAAAAATGTATACATGGGGAATGCTAAAAAAAACTCATTCTGTGAATCTAATATCACCCTAATACCAAAGATAAAGATACTACAAAAAATGAAAATTACAGGCCAATTTCTCTAATAAATATTAATGCAAAATTCCTCAACAAAATCATTTCTGAGTCCAAAAGCACATTGAAAGGATTAGACACAGTCCATAGGTCACACCAATTTTATTTTTCTCATGCTTCTCCACATTCCCACCATGCTGCAATAGTGATGCACATCTGCTCTAGCTCACAGAAGGACACTCTTCCATCAGGACCATCAACCACAATTCTCAAACCTCTGGGTTCATTGTGTTGTTCAGTCCTTAGATTATACTCAAGCTTTCTTTCAGTTGACATTTATATCCCTAGACTACCCTTTTCAGCCACAATCCCATTTATAAGCCAGCTGCTACTCACTATGTGTTACCATCAACTCTATCCATTAACACACTTTTACAGTCAAGTGAAATAAATCTACATACCTTAAGCATAAGTAGTCTTTCTCAGCCCTGTAAGATATGGACTATAGTTAATAAGAATATTTTTACAATGCTCTTGCATAATTTTAACAAATGTTTCACAAGAATGCAAGGTGTTGGTCATGGGGTGATGTATGGGGTCCCGGTATGATGTTATGCATGCTTGTTTTTGAGCTCACAATTTTTACTGCACACTTATTATTTATGTGTGTTCATGTATGTACATATATATATATGTTCATGAATGATATACTTCAATAAAATAAAATAAAAAATGAAAAAAAAAGTACACTTGCATGAACTGGGTGTTATCACAGGTGTGCAAGGTGTTTCAAAAATTGACCTAGGTGAAGACAAAACAATTATGTGATGAAACTGCGAGCCCCTGAATGTACATGTTGGATGGACTGTATAGGGCATGACACTGTATAAGAAAGTAAATTCCTTGTGGATTATGGGCTGTGGTTAACATTACCAAGATGAGAATGTTTTCTCAAGAACTATAAAAATATGGAATACTAATACATGGTGTTAATAATAGAGTGGTTTGGATTGTGGGAACATGGCAGACAGGTTAGATATAAAATTATTAGCTCTCACTAAAACAACAAAGAAAAAAACAGAGGGTGCCATGGGAACGTGCTTTGGGGCACAACAAACCAGGACACTGCTTACCAACTTCCAGAAGAAGGAGGGTCAGAGACACTAAGAAGCAAAACCAAGTAGTCAAAGGTTATTAAACCTCCCAGCTGCTGAGAAGGGTTCACCTCCCTCACCCCCAGGATACTGAGAGTAAAACTTCTGGTGAATTGTATCTAACTGAGAGTAGAGCAGACTTTTTTCATTTATTCTTTTAGTTATTGATCTATCCTACCTAAGTTATTACTTTTCACTCCTTCATCTTTATATCTTTGGTTTTCTGTTGTTGTTCTTTCATTCCACCTCTTTTATTTGGTCTTCAATTTTTCTTGTTCGTACTTCTCCCTCTGTCACTTTTTTTATGTGTATGCTTTCTCTTTTTACTTTTTACTTTCTCTATTTTCTGTTTTCTTTCCCCCTCTTCTCACCATTCCAGCATTTTAATTCATTCTATACACTTTCCTCTACTCTGTTTTCTTGTTTCATTGTTTCAATTCCACCTTCCTAATCTTATTCCTCTGTGCTTCTTACTAGTGTTAATTTTTCAGTTTCCTAAGGGTAATCTTTAAGAAGAAAGAAAAAATCATAAATATTTGTGCACCTAACTGGGGTGCCTCAAAATATATGAGGCAGCACTGAAAAAACTAAGTGGACAAATAGATGCCTCTACAATTATAGTGGGGGATTGTAATACACCATTATGACCATTAGACAGAACATCTCAACAGAGAATCAATAACAAAACAAAGACTTTGATTAATATATTATAGATCTAGATTGAATAGATATATACAGAACAATACACAAAATACAGCAGTCTATTCATTCTTCTCAAGTGCAAACGGATCATACTCCAAGATAGACCACATGCTAAGCCAGAGAAAAAATCTCAATGAATTCAGAAAGATTGAGACTATACAAAGTAATTTCTCTGACCACAACGGAATGAAGTAGGAAATCAGTAAGTGCCAGAGAACCAGATTAGGCATGAAGATATGGAATTTAAACAACACCCTCTTAGACAAACAGTGGGTCAAAGAGGAACTCTCAAAAGAAATCAGTAACTACCTTGAAACAAATGAAAATGATAACACAATATAGCAAAACTTATGGGATGTAGCCAAAGCTGTACTGAGAGGGAAATTCATAGCCATAAATGCTTATATCAAAAAAGTAGAAAGAGCTATAATCAAAGACACAGCTGCATAACTGTAGGAATTGCAACAACAACAACAAACTAACCCCAAAGGAAGTAGAAAGTCAGAAATAAAAAAAGATTAGAGCAGAACTAAATGAAATAGAAAATAAAAAAACACTAGAAAAGATAAACAAAACCAAAAGTGGTTCTTCAAGAAGATCAATGAAATGGACAAATACTTAAACAGACTAACAAAGTAAAAAGGAGAGAAGATGCAAATGCACAAAATAAGAAATAGGGAAGGAGATATCATGACTGACCCCACCAAAATAAAGACTACCATAAAAGGATATTTGAAAAATTATATGCCAACAAGAATGATAATTTAGAGGAAATGGACAAAATCTTAGAAACTCACAAGCAACCTACATTGAAAAAAGAAGAAACTGATGAACTCAGCAAACAATTACAAGTAAAGAGATAGACTCATTCATCAAAAACCTCCTAACTAAGAAAAGCCCAGGGCCAGATGGCTTCACAGGTGAATTCTACCAAATATTCCAGAAAGAACTAACACCAATCCTGCTTAAATTCTTCAAAGAAATAGAAGTAGAAGGAACATTGCCTAACTCATTCTATGATGCCAACTTTACCCTAAAACCAAACCCGAACAAAGATGCCACAAGAAAGAAAAACTACAGACTAATCTCTCTGATGAATCTAGATGCTTAAATCCTCAACGAAATACTTACTAATCCTATTTAGCAACATATCAAATGAATTATACACCATTACGAAGTGGGTTTCATCCAACATATAAAAGAATGTTTCAGCATAAGAAGATCAATGTGATACACCACATAAACAAATCAAAAGAAAAAAATTCACATGATGACCTCTATAGATGCAGAAAAAGCACTCAACAAAAATCATCATCCTTTCCTGATAAAAACACTGCAAAAAACAGGAATAGAAGGAAACATTGTGAACATGGTAATGGGCATATATGAAAAACCCACACCTAACATCATATACAATGGTGAAATCCAAAAGCTTTCCCTCTAAGATAAGGAAAAAGACAAGGATTCCCACTGTCATTGCTCCTATTTAACACTGTGTTAGAAATACTTGATCAAGCACTGAGGGAAGAAAAAGATATAAAAGGCATCCAAATTGGAAAGGAAGAAGTAAAAATTTCACTAATTGTAGATGCAATGATCCTATACATAGAATGCCCTGAGAAATCTACAACAAAGCTTCAAGAACATATAAATGAGTTCGGTAAAGTCTCAGGCTATAAGATCAATGGTCAAAAAACAGTAACATTTATGTACACCAATAACGAGCAATCTCGTTATTGGAGGAAACCAAGAAAAAAATACCATTTTCAATAGTAACAAATGAATCAAATATCTAGGAATGAATTTAACTAAAGATGTAAAGGACTTACATACAGAAAACTACACAACACTGTTAAAGGAAATTAAAGAAGACTTAAATAAACAGAAGAATATTCCCTGTTCATGGATAAGAAGACTAAACATCAATAAGATGTCTATCGTACCCAAACTAATCTATAGATTTAATGCAATCACAATAAAAGTCAACACAATCCAAAGCTACAGTGGTCAAAAATGCATGGTATTGGCAAAAGGATAGACACACCAGCCAATGGAACCAAATTGAGAGTTCTGATATAGATCCTCACATATACAATCAGCTGATATTTGACATGGTCACCAAGCCCACTGCACTGGGAAAGAATGGCCTATTCAACAAATTGTGCTTGGAAAACTGGATATCCATATCCAAAAGAATGAGAGAAGAACACCATCTCACACCTCATACAAAAATCAACTCAACATGGATCAAAGATCTAAATATAAGACTGAAGACCATAAAGACCTTGGAAGGTAATGTAGGGAAGCATTTACAGGACCTTAAAATAGGAAATGATTTCATGAACTTCACACCCAAAGCATGAGCAATGAAAGAAAAAATAGATAAATGGGATCTCCTAAAATTGAAAACACTTGCACCTCAAAGGACATTATCAAGAAAGTAAAAAGACAGCCTACCCTATGGGAGAAAATATTTGACAACCATATATCTCATAGGAACCTAATATCTAGCATATATAAAGAAATCTTACACCTCAAAAATAAAAAGGTAAACAACCCATTTAAAAAATGGGCAAGTGACCTGAAAAGACAGTTCTCCAAAGAAGAAATACAAATGGCTAAAAAACACATGAAAAGTTGCTGTACATCACTAGCTATTACAGAAATGCAAATCAAAACTACAATGAGATACCATTTTATTGGACTGGTGGCTATTAAAAACTTGTAGGATTATAAGTGTTGGGGAGGATGTGGAGGAATGGGAACACTCATCCACTGCTGGTGGGAATGTAGAATGGTCCAGCCATTGTGGAGGACAGTTTGGCAGTTCCTCAGAAAACTAAGTATAGAACTTCTATATGATCCAGCAATTCCACTGCTGGGTATATACTGAGAAGAATTGAAAACAAAGGCATTAACAGATATATGCACACCAATGTTCATAGCAACATTATTTACTATGGCCAAAAGTTGGAATCAACCCAAATGCCCATCAACAGATGAGTGGATAAACAAAATGTGGGACATACATTCAATGGAATAGAATATTACTCATTTGTAAGAAGGAATACAGTGCTAAAACACGGGATAACATGGATGAATCTTGAGGATGTTATGTTGAATGAAGCAAGCAAGGCATTGAAGGATGAACATTACATGACCTCACGGATATGAGTTAAGCAAATTGAGCAGATTCAGAGAGCTTTTGTATGGAAGATAGGTTTACAGGAAACAGAAAGGGAAAAGAAGGTTGTGGGCCAAAACCCATACAAACATAATCTATGGTAAGGTGAAAGTGTGTAGTTATGTATTAAAGGGAAATGGCAGGAGGGTAGTGATATTATTGGTTTGGGAGGTGCAGGTTTGACAGGTGGTTAGTTTGGGTGGGTGGTTTGGAAGGTCCAGGGAACTGGGGAGAGGGATCAGGTGAACACTCGGGATTTGCACATATGTGGCTGAAAGTACAAAGTTGGGAATGCTGTTATGACAATGTGACAAGGAAGGGTTACTGATTTAGGGTGTTGCACGGGGCCATTAGGGACATGTTGCAGTGGAGCAGGGTTCTAGGGAGCGTGTGAGTTATCATTTTGTCATAATGTGTGGTATCAGTGGATGGAGACCCACATAATGAGAAGGAAGGAGTTGGAGTCCAATCCTCAGGAGGACTGATTTGTCCACAAATAGAGAAGGAGGAGTCTCTCGAGAGCATGGGCCATTCCAAATAGGGGAGGACAAACCAGTGTGTCAACACCTCAGTGTTGTTGCATGTAACTATGAATCTTGTCATCCAAGTAGTGAAGCCAGGGGGTTACCATGGGTCCCAAGAGGAGGGAGGAGAGGAATAAAAGGATTGAACAGAGGGTATTTAGTGGGCAATGGAAGTATTCTACATGATCTTACAATGATGAACACAGGCCATGTAAAATATCTTCAAAATTTATAAAATTGTGTGGTCTAAAATGTAAACAATAATGTAAACCATTGACCATGTTTAGTAGCTATGTTTCACTATTTGTATATCAGTTATAACAAAGGTACCATGCACATATAAAAAGGTATTAATATGAGATGAAGGAAAAGGGGAGGATGTTGGGTATATGAGAGTCCCACGTATTCTGTATGTGACTTGACTGTGACCTAAAACTTCTTTGAAAACAAAATGAAAAATAGTAATACATTGAGGAATAAATGGAAGTAAATGCCACTGTACAGACAGGACACCAGATATTACAGTGATTGAAGGCAAAATGTCAAAAAATTATTTTAATATTTTTCATTATTTTTTAATATCCCAATCTTTTAATTTAATTTTAGTTTTTAAAATTTTTTATATGTTATATTTCTTGTATTTAAACTTATTATTATTTCATTTTCCTATTAATTGTATTTGACTATTTTAATGGCTTCATTTTTGAAAAGCTTTGGATAACAGAAGTGTTACAAGTGGGGCAAGGGAAGATCATTTGTGTGGGATGTCACTGATGGGGGATACATGGGAGGAAGTTCACTGGGCATACTTATAAGGCATATAAAAATTTTCAAATGTTCATGGGGCATTGTCACAGTGGGTGGAGACTCACACAATAACCAAGAGAATATTGAATTCCTATCCTGGAGAGCCCTGCCACATTCTCTAATAGAGCAGCATCAGTTCCCCATGTGCAGGGGCAATGACTGATGAAGGGGGGCCTTGATATTGATGACTATGCTTATGAGACTTTGATCTTGAAAATAACACGTAGACTATTGTTGTGGGGTGCCTAAGAGTTGCCTCCTGAGAGCCTCCTTGTTGCTCAAATGTGGCCTCTCTCTATGCCAAACTCAGCATATATGTGCTTTACCTTCCCCCCAGCATGGGACATGACTCCTGGCTATGAGCTTTCCTGGTACCAAGGGTTTACTACCAAGCACCAACTAGCAATGCAACTGGAAGAAGACCTCTAATAAAAGTGTGAAAAGGTAAAGACAAATGAATTTATATGGCTAAGAGACTTCACAGTCAGTTTGGAGGTCGTCCCAAAGGTAAAGCTTATGCACATCTCAGAGGATCTCATAGACTGCCAAAGTAGATACTGCCTAAAATAGTGGGGCTTCTGAGTCCTCTGGAGACACCCAGGTCCTATGGTCAGGGATGATAGCTCCAGAATTTGGTGCCTTGCCATTGGGCCCTACTTTGGAGTTTGTGTTCCTGAGAGTGACAGATTTGAACTCAATTATGTCTTCCCTACACATGACTCATCTGTCCCTTCTATTTAAACCTATACTGGAGTTTGTAGGTGTGCATCCAAAAGACTCGAGTCTTTGGGCTGTCCATATGCCAGCTGGGCCCGGAACCTCAGCAGAGTTGCAACACCTACTCTACAGCTCATTGGACCCACCCAGGACAACTAACAAGGAGATGATTATGGACAATGACCATCCCAAGGAACAGAGAGAGTCTACAACTGCAAGCTAGATAGTCCTATCCATCTTCCCCATGGGATATAATCCACCTCTCAATTAGAGGTGGAGTGGACATCACCATCCCAGAATCCTCAAGACTGGGTAAAGAATTATGGACTAGAGTGGACTTACTGGTATTCTACTAGAGACATAATGTAATTCTAGCAATAGAAAAAAATTATAATATTGATGTGGAGCCAGTCACCACTGGGGGCTCTGGGGGCTGGGAGAGGGAAAAACAGCTCTAATATGGGGCCATTTTCAAGACTTGGGAATCATCCTGAACAACACCACAATGACAGATATAGGCCAATTTTTATCATCACATAACATGCAGAACTGTGTGGAAGACAGTGTGGACTACAATATGAACTATGGTCCATGTTAATGGCAAAGCCCCAGGATGTGTTTAACAATTGCAATGAATGTGCTACACTAATGAAGAATGTTTATGTGGGAGGTGTGGGGAGTGGGGTATATGGAAATCCCTATAGTTTTTGTGTAACATTTATGTAATCTAAGTATCTTTTAAAAAATAAAAAAAATATTTAAGAAAACCAGGGTAATTTGTGGGGAAAAAAATCACCAAATGTAAGCTATGGACCATAATTAGCATTAATATCTTGATGTTCTTTCACCACTTAAAACAAATGTGTCATAATAATGCAAGGTCTTGGTGGTGGGGTGATGTATGGGAATCTTGTATGTTATGCATGACTGTTATGTAAACCCATATTTCTCTAACAAAAATAACTTTACAGCCACAAAGGGATGCTAAAAATGGTAGGAAAACTTCATAGCTCTTTTGCTAAACCCTACCCATACCCCCTGTACTCTGTGGCATATTTGAAGACTGGAAGACCCACATTTCCAGTTTGGGACCCTAGATCCTTTATATGGATGTAGTAGAGCACACCTTATTTACAAAATAGCCTGCACCCATATTCAGGTGTTCATTATTTCTTTTTCACTTATCAGAAAAATGTCTTAGTTTGGAAAAGTGGCAGTCATTAATCAAAATTGCCATGAGGAAATGATCAAACTGCTGCTATCTGGTGAAAACAATTACAACTGAGGTATATAATAAAGGACTGGGCTCCAAGGATGAAAAGTTAGGGAGAGTTTCCTTGGGAAATTACAACATTTTGGAATACCCATACATATTAGAGTATTTAGAAAGCCAGGAAGCAAATCCAGGCAAGCACATGCTCTGAAAATACCTGGGAAGTCTCTCAGGTCAGTTGAAGCCTGACTAAGGATTGAAGGGTATAATCCCAGTAAAGAGCCATTGTGCAAGACTGGAAAAGGTTTCTTGTTTGTTTGCTTGTGTGTTGCATTGCTGTTTTTGTTTTTGTTTTGCTCTCTACAGGTGTTCAAGAAAATTCCTGCAAAAACATTAGTTGAATACAAGATAATGAAACAGAGACATCAGTAATCATATACTACATGGAATACAGTTTCCCAAAGTCAGTGTGGAAAAGTCATTAAACAAACAGATTAGCTCAGAAGAAGTAAGTGAAAAAGGCAGAAAGTATATTTGAAAAAATAATGGCTAAAACTCCCTAAATTCTAAGACAAACATGTATATAAACATCTAAGAAGGTGAACAAACTCCTAATAGGACAAATTCAAGAGATCCATATATTACATTGAAAAGAAAAAAGAAAAACAGACTATTCAAAGCAACATGAGAATTGTCTCATCATGTCCAAGATCTCTTCACTAAGATTAAGCACAGATTTCTCATTAGACATAATAAAAGGCAAAAGGAAGTGGAACACATATTTAATATGATGAAAGAAAAAACAAAACATCAAGCAAGAATTCTGTATTTTTGCAAAAGTGTGGTTTATAAATGAGAGGAAAAATTAAAACATTCTCAAATGAACAAAATTGAAGTAGTTCATTACCACTAGAGTTTCCCTATTTCCTAAAAGAAATACTGAAGTGAGCCTTTCAGTTTGAAATGGAAGTATATTAGACAGTAACTCACAACTATGAATAAAGAATTGTGATAAAACCAACATTAGTAAATATAAATATTATAATAATTTTGTCTCATAACTCTACTTTATATTCATCATATTATGAAAAACACAAATGCATAAATATAATTTTATAACTTTGCATTAGACACCAATGAATAAAGATGAAATGTATGAGTCAAATTGCAAAAAAGGGGAAGGTGAGTAACATGAAATAAGAGTTTTCATAGGTTATTGAAGATAATTTTTTATAAATTCAAACTAGTTTGTAATCAATTTATTATATTAAATTTAGTGCCCATAGAAAGTAAACAAATATATACAAATATTCACAAAAGGAAATGGAAAGGGAATAAAGACTATTCACTACAAGGGATCAACTAAACAAAAATTAAGGTAGTAATGTAAGAAACGAGGGTCAAAAAGTATAAGACATGGAAAAACAAATATCTAAGTAGAAATAAGTACTGCCTTATCAGCAATTATACTAAATGTAAATTGATTAAATACTCCAATCAAAAGTCAGAGATTGGTGGAATGGATTAAATATGTGATCCAAGTATATGCAAACTAAATGAATCTCACTTTAGATATAAACACACAATTAGGTAAAAAATGAAGGGATGGAAAAAATATTCCATGCAAATTGTAATCAAAAGATAGGTGAAGTGAGTTAGATGTTTCAGGGAGGATCTCAGAGTAGGAATTGTACCCTCCACCAAAATATTATTGAATTAGGAGGTGCTATCTGAATTTACTATTTTGGAATTCTGGAATCTTGTGGAATGCTTGCAGCATCCATGGGAGATTTGGATGTAAGAGGCTGGTACATTGCAGTGCATACTGGCAAATTTTTTCTTCTGTGTAGTGGCTACTATTACCCATCTTCCAAGCACAAAGCAGTCAGGACATAAGGATCTAATCTTCCAGCTTCATGGGGTCATGAGTATGATCAATGATTACTGCTTTAGTTAAGTTGCTTCAGACCATTCTTCATCTGCCTCTGAAGGTGGTCATTGTTAGAGGAGTAGAGGAGATAAATCCATATATCTGTGGCCAGTTGATTTTTTACAAGAATCTCAAGTCCATTCAATGAGAAAGTAACAGTCTTTTCAACAAATGGTGTTGATACAACAGTAAATCCATATGCAAAAGAATTATGTGGAACCCTATCTCTCAGAATTTACAAATATGTATTAAAAAGATATCAACAACCTAAATAAGAGTTAATCCTATAAAACTCTTACAAGAAAACATAGGGAAATGTCTTCATGATATTTTAGTAGGTAATTTTTTTTAGATTTTATACAAAAAGTATAAGTAAATAACTAAGTAAATAAATAGACATAATTTAAATTAACAAGGTTCATGCATCAAAGGACATATTATGAAGAAAGTGAATAGACAACTTACAGAATGGGAGAAAATATTGGTAAACCATATATCTGATAAAAGTTAATATATAAAGAATATATAAAATATTCTACAATTTAACAACCAGACAGTGAACATTAAAAATGGGCCAAGTTCTTGAATAAACATGTGTCAAAAAGGATATTCAAGTGGCCATTAATATATGAAAATATGCTCAAAATCATTAGATTATATCATATTGCAAAATAATATTACAATGAGATACTACTTCATGCCCACTAAGATTATTAAAGAAAAGAAAATAACAAATGTGTGACAGTTTGAAGTTTTGTGAATCTTAAGAGATATCGTGTTCCTTGAACTAATTCATATCTGTGGGTGTGAGACTCTTTAGGGACCTTTGATTAGATCACTTTAGATTAGAGCATTAGAGCATTTTAAGGCCTTTGATTAGACTATGTCAGTGAGACATGACCCAAGTTAGTTCTCCATCCTCTTGCTGGGGTATTATAAAAACTGAGAACTGAAAGCAGAAACAAACAGAAAAAGACAGCTGCCATCTTGAGCCTGCCATGTGAAAGAGAGGACTACAGAAAGACAGAGAAACCCTGAGAGGCTGAGACAGATTCTGGAGACTGGAATCAGCAGAGCAGGCCCAAACAAGTAGAATGGAGAGACTAGCCATGTGCCTGATAACCCATAGCTGAGTTCAGGGAGAATATGATCCTAGAGGGTAAAGCAGGGACCTTGCAGAGAACAGCCACCATCTTGTCTTGCCACATGGCCAGGATCTGTTAGCAGCCAACATTTGGTGAGAAAGCATCTCTGATGATGCCTTGATTTGAACATTCTCACAGCCTCAGAACTGTAGGCTTTTATTGGCAGCCTTTTGCAAACTAAAAGAAAGTATCTGCAAATAGGCAAAGAAATCATATTCTGTTTATGGGTATGTAAAACAGTATATCCACTGTGGAAAATAAAATTTGGCTGTTACTCAGAATGTTAAACATAGCTTTACCATATGACCCAGCAATTCTAGTCCTAGGTATATATTAAATAAAATTGAAAGCAGTATATCAGACAGATATTTGTACACCAATGTTTGTGGAAGCATTATTCCCAAAAACAAAAATGTAGAAGCAACTTAAATATCCATTAACAGATGAGTGTATAAGTGAAATTTGGTATATCCACACAAAGAGATATTATTCAGCCATAAAAAGAAATGAGGTTCTGATATGTGCTACAACACTGATGAACTTTGAAGATATCATGTTGGGTGAAATATGTTAGACAGAAACGGACAGATGTATGATTTGTGCCATACGAAGTACTTGAAATAACTAAACTATTAGTGCCAGAAAGATTAGTGGTTACCAGGGGTGGGGGAGGTGGGAAAGGGAAGTTATTTTTAAATGGGTATGAGTTTTGGTTAGGAATAATGATAATAATCTGGAAATACAGCGTCATGAAATGTACACCATATTGTCAATGTACTTATTGTCAGAGAATTATGTATTTAAAATGATTTTTATATCAGGTATATTTTAACACAAAGAAAAATAAGTGGAATCATAAAAAGATAGCTGAAGTGGTTATTCTATGATCAGACTCAAAAGGCTCTAATACAATACTGTTATAAGACATTAAAAGGATCAATTCATCAGGAATATATATCAATTAAAGTTACATATGCACCTTACAACAGAGTCCCAAAATATATGAAGCAAAGATGGACAAAAATGAATAAAGAATTAGACTGTTCTACAATATACCACTTTCAATAATGGATAGATCCTCTAGACAGATCATTAAGGAAAGAAAAGATTTGAAAAAAAATCATAAAACATCTACAAATAACAGACATATACAGTCAAATTCTGTCCAACAAAACAAATGTACACAAAGATACTTCTAAAGGAAAGTCCATATAATTGGTCACAAAACATATATCAATAACTTTATAAATTGGTATCACACAAAATATTTTCTAGATATCAGTAATAAGTCAAATAGGAAAATTTACATATATGTATAAATGAGACAACACACTCTTATATAACCAATAAGTGAAAGAAGAAATAACAAGGGAAATTAGAAAATTAATAAAAATGAATGAAAATGAAAAGACAATGAAGTAAAAGTTATGAGTTTTAGTGAAGGCAGTGCTGAGAAGTATTTATATCTATAAGTGCCAGCATTACGAAAAGAATGTTATGGAATCAGTAACTTCTCACCTTAGTGAAGTAGAATAGATGAAATAAACCCACAGATAGCAAAAGAAAAAAGGAAATAATGATTATTAGAGTTAAGATAAATGGAAAAGAGTATAGAAAAATAAAAAGAAACCAAAAATTCAAATGTTGGTTTTTGAAAAGATCAATAAAATTGACGAAATTTTAGCTAGATTTACAAAGAAAAATCTGAGTGAACAGGCAAGAAATAATATATTCGAAATGAAATCAGGAACATAACTAGCCCATTACAGAAAAAAAAAAAGATTGTAAAAAATACTATGAATAATCCACCATCCTTTCATGAAAAAAACTCTCAGAACAAAAAGAAGAGAAAATAACTTCTACAACACAATGAAGAGCATTTATAAAATAAAAACACAGTCTAACCAATTTTGAATAACTGAAAACTTCTCCAGTGAAAGAAAAGGAACAAGACAAGGACAAATACTTGCTTTGATCAATGCTTTGCAACTTTGTAAGAAAGTCTAGCCAGAACAATTAGGAAAGAAAGGAATAAAAGCAATCCAAATTGGAAAAGAAGATTATATAGTTAGGTAATTCCAAATTATTCACTAGAAAGCTATTAGTTCAGAAAAATGGCAAGGCATAAAATTAAAATGCTAAAAATTAGTTATGTTTCTATACAAAAATGAAAAATCTAAAAAGGAAATTTAAAAACAATTCAGTTTACAATAGTATCTAAAATAAAATATCTCAGAGTATACTTATCCAATTGGCTGACAGTTTTGTACCGTAAAATTCCCTCAAAATATCTGCTGGAAAAAAAGACCTAATGATAGCAAGATATTCCATGTTCAAGAATTAGAAGGCTTAATATTGTTAACATGGAAATACTTCCCAAAGCAATCTAAATTTCAATGGGACCCCTATCAATATTTCAAGAGCCTTTTTGCAGATATTGAAATATTGATCCTTAAATACAAATGAAATTACAAATAGCCCTGACTAGTCAAAATCAGCTAGAAAAGATAAAGTTACAGAACTCACAATTCCTGATGTCAAAACTTCTTTCAATTCTACATGAATTAAAATAGTCTGGTACTGGTATAAGGATACACCTATAAAACAATTGAATATAATTGAAAGTCTAGGAACAAACCCACATATCTATGGCCAATTGATTTTTGACAAAGATTAACTCCATTCAATGGAGGAAAGAATAGTCTCTTCAACAAAGCTGTGCTGGGAAAACTGGATATCCAAGTTCAAAAGAATTAATTTGGGCTCTTCTATAATACCATATACAAAAATTAACTAAACATAGATCAATAATCTAAGTATAAGAGCTAAAACCATAAGATTCTGGGCATAACACATAGGGGAAATATCAAGACCTTAGATTTGGCAATAGATTCTTAGATATGACACCAAAATCACACAAAAAAGAAATATGGATAATTGGACTTCATCTAAACTAAAACTTTTGTATCAAAGGACATTATTAAGAAATTGAAATGACAACTTAAAGAATGGGAGGAAAATATTTGGAAACCAAATATCTGATAAGGGTTTAATATCCAGAATATAAAAAGAATTCTTATTACTCATTAACAAAACTATTTACAACTCAATTAAAAATGAACATAGAATCTTTTTTGAATATAGGATTTGATTAGGCATTTCTCCAAAGATGATATACAAATGACCAATAAGTACAAGATAAGGCATTCAGCATGATCAGTTATTATGGAAATGCAAAGCAAAACCACAATGCAATACCACTTCACACACACTATGATTGCTTTTATTTTTTAAAAAGTATAAGAGGTGTTGGTAAAAGTACAAAGAAATTAGAAGATTTATAAAATGTTGGTTGTAATGTAAAATGATTGCCTATTCCTCAAAAAGTTAAACATAGAACTTTATGAACCTGACATTCCACTTCTAGTTAGGCATGAAGAGAATTGAAAACAGGGCCTATTTTTCTCTCTTAAAAATTTTAGAGAATCAGTTTGGCACATACCTCAGGATAACTGATGGGAATATGATTATTATTTTATTTTATAAATAGATAAATGATTTAGTAAAATACATTTAATCTTTTTCCATGCATGTAGAATGTATAAAATCCTACATAAATTTATTCTTCCTATTTAGAATTTGAAGGTAATAAAAATGTATCTTTTTATCCCACACTGGAGGGCAGAGAATACTGAAAAAAGTAGAAAGAATAGTAGATGGAGGAGGTGAGTGCAGCCTCCAAGCCTGGGCCTGGGGCCTGATAGACAAAGCTTGGTGAGGGCAGGAGGGAGAGGGGCCCGCCAGGCCAAGAGCAGGTGAGTGCGCGAGCCTGAGAGGTGCTGCCCTCCTGCTCCCTGGACTGCACTGTCACTCTGCCTGCTCTCTGGCCCTCAAGGACAGTTGCTAGTCTCTTGGTCCCTGCTTGTCCACGCCTTCCGCCCGTGCTCTGACCGCCGTAGCCTCTGAGAATCTCCTGGGCCAGCCCGGAAGGACTGGCCCCTCAAGGAAGGCTGTTATTCGCCTTGGCCCTGACTCATCCAAGGCCACGAACCCTGTACTTGGCGCAGGGATGCAGAGGGCAGAGTCTGACGGGCATGTCCAGAGTCTTCTGTGCTCCAGAAGTCCCTCAGTGCTACGGAGTGGACACTAGAACGCCAGGACCGCTGGGCAGCTTCTGGACCCTCCAGCAGCTCAGCGCATGGCTCTTGCCTGGAGCCTCAGCCTCAGCCAGCCTGCATAGGTCCTGGCACTCTAGTCTCCAGTCTGTAGTCTAACCCATTCTTTAGGGTCTTTTTTTAAAAACCATCTGTAACAATTTCTCTGTAATTTGTTATTTTTCATTCAAGTATTCATAATATACCAAATTAAAAATATATGAATATCTGAAAAATGAAAAAGTAAGACTTTTCACACTTCTCATTATTCAGATTCCTCTGTAATAAGCAGCATCGCAGATGGAGTCAAATAAATTTTTTCTGATCATTGTTACAGTGTCTGCTCTGTGAGAAAGCCAGACTTTAAATATTTTGACAACAAATATGATGATCATGATATAGAGACATCAAATGACTTGCCAGAATTTACAGATGGAAACAAAGCCAGAAACAGAAATCAGAGATGCCTGGCTCCCAGTTCAACACTGAGAATTCTAAACCACACAGCCTTTTTTACAGAAAAATCTGCATGAATTGAAATTTGTGATGAAGAGTGACTCACTGAATCTGTTAACCAAAAACTGAAGAGACGAGTCCTATAGAAGTTCACACCACCAAAATGTTCTAACTCTGGCAGAAGTACATGCAATTTCCAAGGATTATGATATAGAGACAGAAAACAATTCTGAGAGTCTCCAAAACCAAACTGATGTAAAGCCACCAGCTAAGTTTTTTTATAATTCTTGACAAGAGACAAACTTCGAATGTGATTGCCCAGCAGAAATGGCTTTTACTGAGAGCTAATAGCAGTGGCCTCTATAAATGTGAAATTTGTGAGTTCAATAGCAAATATTTTTTTGAGTTAAAGCAGCATATGATCCTGAAGCATAAGCATACTGATTCATATGTGCTGAGTATGCAAGGAAAGTTTCTCTACCAACATGCTTATGACAGAGCATGCCAAACTATGAGGAGGATCCCTACATTCATAAATACTGTGATTATAAGACAGTATTTTTTTTTTATCGAAAGACAGTAATTTTTGAGAACTTTAGCCAGCACATTGCAGACACGCATTTTATTGATCACCTCTGTCTGTGTGAGCAGCGTGATGTACAGTTCTCCTCAAGCAGTGAACTCTACCTACATTTCCAGGAGCACAGCTGAGATGAACAGTACTTGTATCAGTTCTGTGAAGATGAAACATGATCCAGAAGACTTGCATAGCCATATGGTGAATGGGCATGCATATAAATTAATAGCGTTGAGTGATAAGTATAACAATGGAGAACATGGACAGGGAAACCTCTTAAGCAAAATTACCTTTGAAAACTGTAAATATTTCTTTATATGTCAAGTATGTGGTTTTTGGAGTAGGCTGCATACAAATGTTAATAGACATGTTTTTATTGATAATACTAAAAATTTTCCCCATGTTTGTAATGACTGTGGGAAAGGCTTTTCAAGTATACTAGAATATTGTAAGCATTTAAATCCAGATTTATCTGAAGGGAATTATTTATGCCAATACTGTGAAAATTCAACAGGACAGATTGAATATCTTAAAATTTATCTAGATTTCAAGCATTCAGCTGACTTACCTCATGAATTTAGTGACTGTTTGATGAGGTTTGGAAATGAAAGAGAATTAATAACTCACCTTCCAGTCCATGAGACAACTTGATTGTTCACTTTATCTAACCTATAATATGTTGTTGTAAAATAATAAATTCAACTTTTTTTTTGAAAAAAAGTGTATGGAATAATGTGTTTTGGGTATAACTCATTTTCCAGCACACACAAGCAGTGGCAATATTTGGACATAATAGATTGTGAGGTAAGTTTATTGAGGTGGAATAAAAAAAAAACTGTTAGGAATATTTGGAAAATTGGGATCATAAATAGTAGATAAAAATAAATGAAGCAATTGGCAATATAACACATTACTTTTTCCAGGAAAACAATTGTATAAGCAAGACATTTTTACAAAGTCAAGCCTAACAATAAATAATATTAAGAAAATGATGTAAACACTGAATTAATTTAATAGTTATATAATTTTGGAATATTGTAGGATTCAGATATTTTGTGGGAGTGCCATAGAAAGGTACATATATTGGGAAATAGATGATGAGTACATTGGGAAATATAAAATTTGAAAATGAACACATATAGTCAACACTTAGAGATATACAAAAGAAGAGTTAAAATAATAAGTTACAGTTACCTTTTGGGAGTGAAGCTGAAAATTTGTAATGGGACAGACAGAACACTGCATTTTGTTATCCTAAACCTGACTGTATTATTCAGTATTTTCAACTAAGATTACTTCATTTTGAGTCAAAAACCAAAGCAGGGTATATCTTTTGGGAAAAGGTGAGACTTAGCAACTAGGAAAGGGGAATGAGAAACTTTAAAATCAAGACAGAATTATTACCTTTCCTTGCAATGTCTATGTTTTCTCTGTCAGCAGATATGTACTTGTATATGAACTGAATGAAGCAGGAATAGCATCCTCACTTTTGGTAAAGAGACTATTCACGGTGTTGTGGAATCTAAACTCAGATTCTCATGCTCTCTTGGGCCTATGTATTCCCTGTAATCTTGTTAACATGAAGATCCTGATTCCAGAGGTCTGGAGTGAAGAATTAGATTCCACTTTGCTACCAAACTTCCAGTACTTACTGTGCCCCTGGCCCATGATCCTGTACTGTTAATAGCAAGGTCCTATATTGGTTCTCACCTCATTAAAGAATGGGTTCTCACACTCTGATGCCTATTAGTACTACATTTTAAAACTGTGGATGTCCAGGGTATAACCAGGAACAATTAGATCAGAATGTCTGGGGATAGGACACAGGCATCAGAATTTTTTACAATCCTCAGATAATTTCAAAGTGCTGAGGGGATTGGTATTCAATTTCTTAGCATTTGTGATGAAACATGGGAAACACCTATAAAAATGTTCAGTTAGTTACCAACTCAGAATTTCCATATAATTTAATTTAAAAAAGCTATTTTTTCTATTATATTTTGAGTAATAATTAGGTAATCTAAGCACCTTTAAAATATATATATATATAAAATAACATTTATGTAAGAAAATACACATATATGCATATATATTTGTACATCATTTTACAAATATTGGTATGTACTGTGAAAAATCTTGATTTTTATGAACAATAAAAAAAATTGGTGAGAAAAAAAAAGCTATTTCTTTTGTATAATTTTGAATTTTTGTTTTTATTTTCAATTGTTTAAATTCTAGAATAAGACAGTAGAAAATATTTGTTTTGCTGGGACTGGAAATAAAATTCTAACAAAGCAAAAAGCAATTGCCTTTTTCTCCAAAGTCTTATTTCTCTCACAGTTATTTTTTCTGGTAAATATTTTCAATAGTATTCCCAAAACCAAATTAAAATTAGGGAATTATAAAAAGGAAAATGTGAATTCCATTCAAATATAACTTTTAATTCTGAGTAAGAAGGATATATAATTTGAAGTACATTTTTGGAAGGCCTTTCAATTATATCTTCCCCCAACAACAACAAAAAAATAGGTTGCAAAAGAGTACTCTTTGTCCATTTTTCTTTCTGAGGGTTAGGAACTTCTGAGAATTACCCTGTCCTGGAGAACACTATGTTGCCTCTGCAGTACCACTCCTCTTTTTGATTCTCCACCTTAATAATATATTCTATTTTGTCACATTTTTAATATCCATAACAGAATTTCATATTTGGCCATTTCCCTTCTATATATTTTTTATTTTTTAATAATATTTTTTTTATTTTTTAAAAGATATTTAGATTACATAAATGTTACACAAAATTGTAGGGATTCCCATATGCCCCACCTCCCACTCCTCCCACAACCTCCCACGTAAACATCTTTCATTAGTGAGGCACATCACCTGCAATAGATATACACATCTTGGGGCTTTGCCACTAAGCATGGACCATAGTTCACATTGTAGACCACACTCTTTCACACACAGTTCTGCATGTTTTATGATGATATAAAATGGCCTATATCTGTCATTGCAATGTCACCCAGGATAATTCCCAAGTCCCAAAAAAGCTCCTGTTATACAACTGCTTTTCCCTCTCCCTGCCCCTAAAGCATCTGGTGGCCACTGGCTCCACATTAATGATGTAATTACTTCCATTGTGTGAATCAGAATATGTCTAAAACAGAATACCAGTAAGTCCACTCTAGTCCATAGCTCTTCTCCCAATACTGAGGAGTCTGAGATGGTGATGTCCACTCCAACTCCAAGTGAGAGGGGGCTTATAGCTCATGGATAAGATGAATGGGATTGTCCTGCCTGCAGCTGCAGACTCTCTCCATTCTCTGGGATGGCCGTTTTCCATCATCATCTTCTCATCAGATGTCCAGGGTAAGTCCATTGACCTGAAGAGTAGGAGTTGCAGCTCCACCAAGATTCCGGTCCCAGCTGGCACATGGACAGCCAAAAGACTCTGGTCTCTGGAAGTACACCTACAAACTCCGGCAACACATATAGGTTTGAATAGATGGAACAGATGGATCATGTGTAGGGGAGACATATTTGGGTCCAACTCTGTCACTCTCAAGAGAAAGGATTCCAAAGTAGGGCCCACTGATAGCCACAAAACTCTGGGGCTATCTGCCCTGATGTAGGACCTGGGTGTCTCCAGAGCCCTCAGGTGCCCCTCTGTTTGGGGTGTATCCACATTGGAAACCTATGAGATCCTATTGAGATGTGCATAAGTGTTACCTCTGGGATGACTTCCCGACTCACTTTGAAGTCTCTTAACCATATGAACTCATTTGTCTTTACCTTTTCCCCCTTTTAATTGAAGTCTTTTTCCAGTTGTATTGTCCGTTATTACAATATAACTGTACTAACAGCTTTTAGTAATCCCTTGTTGCCAGGGAGGCTCATCCCCAGGAGTCATGTCCCATGCTGGAAGGAAGGTAATGTATTCCTATGCTGAGTTTGGCTTAGAGAGAGGCCACATTTGAGCAAAAAGGAGGCTCTCAGGAGGCAACCCTTAGGCACCCTATAACAATAGGCTAAGTTTCAATTTCAAGAGCAAAGACTCATAAGGCTAGACATCAATAACAAAGCCCATCAATGGATCATCCTCCTTTGCCAGACAATGCCCCTGCACTTGGGGGACTGTTGCTACTACCTTGGGAAATATGGAAGAGCTCACCAGGTTGGGAATTCAGTATTCTCTCATTTATTGACGTGTTCTCCACCCACTGTGACCATGCCCCGTAAGCATTTGAACAATTTTATACACTTTTTATATATGTTCAGGTGAACTTCTTCCCATGTACTCCCCCATCCCTGACACCCTCCACCAACAATCCTCTCCTGCCCCAGTTGTAACCCTTCTGTGATCCAAAGCTTCTTAAAAGGTGAATCAAACACAATAGCGAAATACAATTAATAGGAAAATGAAATAATGATGTTTAAATGTAAGAGATAAAATAAATGAAAAATTAAAAAAACTAAAAATAAAATAAAATTAAAAGATTGGGTTATTTGAAAAAATGAGAAAAAATATAAAAAATTAAAACAAAAGATTTTTGACATTTTGCCTTTTATCACTGCAATATTTAGTGTCCATTCTGTACTGTGGCACTGCCCCCTCTCAGTCTCCAGTGTCTCACTATTTTTCATCTAATTTTCAAAAAAGTTTTAGGTCACAGCAAAGTCACATACCGAATACAAAACACTCTCATATACCTAACCTCCTCCCCCTTTATTCACCCCATATTAAAACCTTTTTGTATGTGCATGATAACATTGTTATAACTGACATACAGTTAGTGAAACATAGCTACTAAACATTGTAAATGATTTACAGTATGGTTTACATTATAGATTGTATACTTTTATAAATTTTGATTTTACCATGCCCTGTGTTCATCACTGTAAAGTAATGAAAAACCCTTCCAATAACCACTAAATACCCCGTGTTTGATTTATTCTGCTCCTCCCTCCCATCGCCCCAGGGCCCATGATGACCCCCTGGCTTGACTTATTGGATGACAAGAATCATAGTTACATGCAAGAAGAGGTCAAGACAGAGAGGTGGAGGCAAGATGGCATCGGTTTAGGAATGCACTCACTGAAAGCTCCCTGAGGATGGTGGATTTTGGACAGGGTCCTGCCTGGGGGTCTGTGCTGTGGGCGCATGGAGTGAGAAGCTTGGGACATCTGTCTGCACAGATCAACGTCGTGGACTGATCGGTAGAGATTCTTGAGATTTTAGCCTGCCTGTGGTGGTTAACAAAGACGGCTGAGCCCCACTTCAGGGAAAAAAAAAAGAAAGCTGATTTGTGCCATGACTCCCGGCCTGGCAACCAGGTCACAGGAGCGTTCTCTGAGAGTGGGAGGGCTCTGGCAAAAGGGTGAGAGAGTTTCCGTTACTGTGGATTTGGCTGCCTGGAACCCTTTGCAGCTTGGGTGAACAAAACAGCTGGATTGAATCAACACCCAGCAGAGCGGAGGGGTAAATCTGTTGAGGGAGTTGATTTACCTAGCTGCGCAGGGATAAGCCCCAAACCCTGCCAAGCCAGGGAGTGGGAACACTCTCTGAGAGAGGGAGGGTTCTGACAGAAGGCAGAGAGGGGATTCATTACCATCGATTTGGCTGCCTGGACCCCCTTATAACTTTGGGGAGCAGATAAGTTGGCTTAAAGCAGTGCCAGGGTGAAGGGAGAGGCGAATCTGCTGAGGAAACCTGATTTACCCAGCAGCCCGGTGACACTGAGGCTCAGCTCCAGAAGGGGCGGAGTTGGCTGTTTTTTATCATACTGCACTGACTACCCTCAGAACTTCAGCTCCCCTGGGGAGTCCAGGAAGTGGGGAGTGCTTGATTAGTTTCCACGAACCTAGTTAGGGTCCTCTCAATGAAGGGGGTGATCTAGAAGAGGACTTATTTTGGGTCCTGTATTTTGCCACAAAAAAAAGAGAGAGACAGTCACTTTAAAAAATGAAAAATAAATTATTCTTTTTAATTTAATTTAATAGCTAAAAGCTGCTTCAAAACCTGCAGATAGAATCCTGCAGGGAAATTGATTGATAAACACAAGCAGGCTGAGAGGATCCACAAGGACCCTAGTAGAAACATGGATCCTCCTTAGCTATGTTTGACTGCTTGCATGTGTGGTTATTTGTTTTTTTTCTGTTTATTTGTTGTTTCTTGCTTTTCTTTACTCTTTCCTCCCCCCTTTCTTTTTCCTTTCATTTTTTAAAAAATTAGGTGCTGCTAGCTTGTCTCTTCTTTGCTGTGCTTCTTCTTCAGTGATTTCCCATTCTCTGTCTATATTGATTTTGTATTCTAAACTATCTCTTTTCCTTCTTTCATCATTGTGCCTTCTACTTTCTGTTGTGGTTCTTATATACCACGTTTTTTCATATGCCCACAACTTAAGGGTGTCAATTTCTATTCTATCTATATTGTTTTCTTCATTTTTTATTAATATTAACTTTGTCTTTTCAGCCCTTTCTTTACTCTTTCTCTCCTCCCTCATAATTCTAGTCTTCTAAATCATCATATATATATTCCTCTATTTGGTTTTCCAGTCCATTGTAGGTACTCCACTATTTTTCCTATTACTGTACACTGCCTATATGAGTTAAATATTCATTTCATTAAGTCTTATTTGGCCCCTCTTCTAAATTTTATCAATATTACTATT
>JAQZBX010001296.1:0-32691 GCA_029593785.1 Cabassous unicinctus
CCAACACTTGTTATTTTCTATTTCATTCTCTTATTCTTAGTGGATGTGAAGTGTTATTTCACTGTAGTTTGGATTTGCACTTCCTTGATAGCTAATGCATTTATGGAGTTGCACATCCATCTAATATATTTTTCATTAAAAGCTCAAATCTCCTGAACCATAATACCATAAAATCTATAGGAAGAATCTATTTTAGTCAAACATATTGGTGGGGGACGTTACTGTTCCTTTAGCTCTTCAGCTCACTCCAAAATATGTTATTGTCCCAAATGTTCTCAGGATGAGGAAGGAGGGGTTTTAAAGAATTAAATTCTGTTCCTCCCTCCCCATCCTCCCTGGCGCCCATGATGACCCCATGGCTTGACTCATTGGATAACAAGATTCATAGTAACATGCCACAAGAGGTCTTGACATGCTGGTTTATCCTCCCTTATTAGGAACCGCCCTTGTATTTAAAGGTCAGAGGAAATGTTTTTCATTACCTTACAGTGATGGACACAGGACATGGTAATATCATCAAAATTTATTAAATTGTACAGTCTAAAAAGTAAACCATACTGTAAACCATTGACAATGTTTAGTAGCTATATTTCACTATCTGTATAACAGTTATAAAAATGCTACTGTCCACATTCAAAAAGGTTTTAATAGGGGTTGAGGAGAGGGGGAGAAGGTTGGGTATATGAGAGTCTCTTGTATTCTGTGTGTGATTTTGCTATGACCTAAAACTTCTTTGAAAACTAAATGAAAAATTAAGAGACACGGGAGTGAGAGCGGGAAGGTGCCATGGTACAGACTGTATACCTGTTACTGCTGTGATAAAAGGAAAAATGTCAAAATTAAAAAAAAAATTATTTTTGTTTTTTCCCATTTTTTGAATATCCTAATCCTTTAATTTTATTTTATTTTTACGGTTGTTTCTTTTAAGGTTTCTGTGTATTTTATCTGTTACACTTAAACCTATCATTATTATTTCATTTTCCTATTAATTGTATTTGGCTACTTTATGGGCTTCATCTTTAAAGAAACTTTGGATCAAAGAAGGGTTACAACAGGGCTGGGAGAGGATTTTTGATGGGGGTGTCAGAGATGGGGGATTCTTGGGAGGAAGTTAGCCTGAACATACATAAAGTGCATATAAAATTGTTCAAATGATGATGGGGTGGGGCAGGGTCACAGTGGGTGGAGAATCACTCGATAAATGAGAGAATACTGAATTCCCAGCCTGGAGAGCTCTGCCACATTCTCCAAGGGAGCAGCAACAGTCCCTCAAGTGCCTTAGCACTGTCTGGCTAAGGAAGATGATCCACTGATGGGTTCTTGTTCTTGATCACTAGCCTTACAAGTCTTGGCACTTAAAATTGAAACTTAGCCTATTGTTATGGGGTGCCAAAGGGTAGCCTCCTGAAAGCCTCCTTGTTGCTCAAATGTGGTTTCTCTCTAAGCTAAACTCAGCATATGAATGCATGACCTTCCTCCCAGGATGAGGCATGACTCCTGCAGATGAGCCCCCTTGGCAACAAGGGATTACTACCAACTGACAACAGGTAATATGCCTGGAAAAAGACTTTGAATAAAAGGGGGAAAAGGTAAAGACAAATGAGTTCATATGGCTAAGAGACTTTAAAGTGAGTTAGGAGGTCATTCCAGAGGTAATGCTCACGCACACCTCAGTAGGCTTTCATAAAACACCAAATAGGATATCACCCCAATAGAGGGGCTCCTGAGGGCTCTGGAGACACCCAGGTCTTATATAATGGTGGACAGCTCCAGAGATTGCTGCCTTATCAGTGGGCTCTACTTCAGATTCTGTGCTCCTGAGAGTGACAGAGTTGGACTCAAATAAGTCCTCCCTGCACAAAGTCCATCAGTCCCTTCTATTCAAACCTATATGTGGTGCTGGAGTTTGTAGGTGTACTTCCAGATACTGGGCACTTTGGCTTGCCCATGTGCCACCTGGGCCTGGAATCTCAGTGGAGCTGCAACTCCTACTCTACAGCTCAATGGACTCACCGGAGACACCTGGCAGGGATATGATGATAGACAACGGCCATTCCAGGGAATGGAGACAGTCTGCAGCTGCAGGCAGGATAATCCCATCCATCTTATCCATGGGATATAAGCCCCCTCTCACTTGGAGGTGGAATGGACATCACCATCCCAAATGCCTCAGGATTGGGGGAAGAGCTAGGACTAGAGTGGACTTGCTGGTATTCTGTTATACACATATTGTGATTTAAGCAGTGGAAGAAATTACAAGGTTAATGTGGAGCCAGTGGCCACTGGATGCTTTGGTGTCAGGGAGAGGGAAAAGCAGTTGTAATACAGGAGCTTTTTTGGGACTTGGGAATTACCCTGAGTGACATTGCAATGACAGATATAGGCCATTTTACATCGGCATATAACATGCAGAACTGTGTGTGAGAGAGTGTGGTCTACAATATGAACTATGGTCCATCCTTAGTGGCAAAGCCCAGGATGTGTATATCCATTGCCGGTGATGTGCTACACTAATGAAATATGTTAATGTGGGAGGTTGTGGGAGGTGTGGGAGGTGGGGAACATGGGAATCCCTATAATTTTTTTGTAACATTCATGTAATTTAAGCATCTTTAATAAATAAATAAATAAATTAATTAATTAATTAAATTCTCCCCTGGGCTTGTCCAGACTCATAACTGTTTATTTTCAACTGCTGCCTTCTGCAAGAAAAGTGAAAACAAAGTTAAGTATGGGCTGGTATTTTGTGGTTTGAGGCCCAGAAAGAGTAGCTTTAAAAAATTGCCATGGAAATGTGACCTCTCCATTGTGGATTTCCCCCTTCTATGACAAAGTAAACCAAGCATAATATGTTTTACATAACTGCTATGGCTATTCATTGGACAAAGACGTTTTCTTATTCTGACACCACTCAGAAATTTTCCATCACCCAATCACCAAAATTTAAACCATTATCTCTGAGATGAAGGAAGAGAGAAAGGGAAGGAAGGAGAAGAAGATATGGGGAGAGAAAGATCAGTGGAGAGAGAGAAAGAACGAGGTAGAAAAATAGAGAGAGGAAGAGATGGAGAGTGAGAGTGAGAGAAAGAGAGAGAGAGAAGGAGAGAGAGAGAAGGAAGAAGAGGGTGAGAAAAACAATAAAACAAAACAAAAATCTGATTTCCAATCCCAGTTTTTCCAGTGAAAATTTTTGTAACCTTTGACAAGTCACTTGAACCTTATAGGCCTTGGTCACCTCATTTTTTTTAAACCATTGTTAGGTTCTCATTAGAGAGTCAGACTAGGGGATATCTCTCTTCATTTTGACATTCTCTTGTAAGAAAGTGTGCAATAGTTAGTGGAGAAGATTCCTGGGGCAGAAGCACAGACTGAGTTAGAGGGCGGTGTTGTATAAGTAATTATTTTACTGGCACTGGCTTAGGCATGCCTGTCTCAGGATTCCTTAATTTAAAATTATATTCTTTTCCTCTTCCATATATTGCATTTTCACAAAGGGAAAGTAATTTCTGGGAAAAAAATGAGAGAAACCAAGTTTCAATGTCAATTATCAAATTTAAGATTGTGAAAGAAAGATTTTGCCCTTGAATTCTTATATGAACATTGTTTTTTGGTTTCATTTATTGATACAGTTGCACAAATACCATTTTCTCATTATAAACACCACCAGCAACCGAAGGGAAATGTTTATATTCACTAAAATCCTTTCCTGGAGATTTGATTCACAAATTCAATGATAGAATTTCTTATTAAGGCATTTATTTTTTTCAGTCAATTGTTTTCATGTCTTATATTTACTACAATGAGAAAATAGAACACTTAGAAAATGGATGTATTATCAACTTTCCAATTAAATGTTTGGATAATTTGATATACTTTACAGTCCCACAGACTTAAATGTTCAGTCTCTTCATATGCTTGTTGAGCCCTAAATCTCAGCAGAATGAAGCCAACACCTATTATCCAGTTCATCTCACCCAGGACCACTAACAAAAGGAACATGATGGACAACACCAATTCCAAAAAGCAGACAGTATCTGTCACTGCAAGTAAGACAGTTCCTTCTATCTGTCCCACGGCATCTAAGCCCCCACTCAATCAGAAGTAGAGTGGGCATTACGAACCCAAAATCCTCAAGATTGAGGAATGATCAAACATAAGGGGGGAAGACAACTATGGACCAAAGTAGTTTTTATTATTCTAGTTAAGGAAGAACTTATAACATTGATATAAAGACAGTGGTAGCCAGAAATTCTGAGGTGAGGGAGAAGGAAGAATATGTTTTACTTTGGACATTGGAATTTTTCTGCATGATATTGCACTGATGGATACAAGACATTATACACTTTGTCAGCGCCTATGGAATTGTGTGGTGGAAAGAGTAAACCATAATATAAACTATAGACCATGTTTGGTAGCAGTGCTTCAGTATTTGCTCATCAGTTGTAAGAATTGTTCCACATTAATGAAAGATGTTATTAATAGGGGTAAATGTGAGAAGGGAAGGGGTGGCATAAATGGTAATCCCCTATATTTTCAATGTAACCTTTATAAAATAAAAATTTCTTTAAAAATAATGAATATGTATGTTGCTGCAACAAGTGCTCACTAAGTAAATTTCTACCTGTATTCCCTTTTGGCTATTGCACATAGTACAGTGTCCCTGAAGTTAATGCTCTTTTTCCACCACCCTCAATATGCACAGCATTTCTAGGAGCTTCAGGAATTTTCTCATACATGCCCTTAAAGGCAGTTCACTGGTTGTTCAAGGGAAATAATAAAATTTGTCATTGGCTTATGATGGTTTTATTTTAATATGCCTTGATTTATTCTTTTTGCTTTTTATTCTACTGTGAATTTGTTAAGCTTCTTTTATGTTTAGATTTATGTCATTTACCATATTTGGGAAGTTTTCAGCCATAATTTTTCAAATATTCATTTTGCCCGTTTCTTTTTCTCTTCTCTTGCAATACCCATCATGTGTATTTTGGTATTCATTATGGTGTACCACACATCTCTTAAAGTCTGTTCATTTTCCTTAAATCTATTTCATTCCATGTGGTCCTCAGATTGGATAATTTAATTTTTATTATCTTCCTGTTTGCTAAAAGTCAAGAATTTCCAATATTCGTGATACCTCAAGGAAGTTTCTGCAAATTTCTTCTTTCTTGTGAATGAACCAAACTTTCCTTTTTCTTTGAAGGCCTCATAATTTTTTTTGAAAAATGAATATTTTGAATACAATATTGTAATAACTTTGGAAATCAGATTCTTCAATCTCCTCAAGGATGTTTGCTGTCATTTGCTTTGGGTTGTAGCTTCTTGTATGCTTACTGATTTTTCTAAAGTATTTTAAAGACAATTCCCTTTTCTGTAATGTCTCTGAAACCAATTTTGCTTTAGCTATGGTCAACTACTTTGACAGAGATTTCTTTAAATATCCAGTGCCAGAAAAAAAGAAAGAAATGAAAAATACATCCTCCCAGCATTTGCAGCTTTGCTTTGTGTTCAGGTACTATTTCAAAGCTTCACCATGCCATTTACTACTTTGCTTCAGTCTCCACTTATTGCTTGCACTAAATTTAACTATCAGCCAGTGTTGGCAACTTAGGGTTTTCTAAGGAATTTTCTGAGTATGTGTCTTTTTTTTTATTATTGTTCATAAAAATTAAGATTTTTCACAGTACATACCAATATTGACTTAAGCATGTGCATGGCATTCTAGATCCCCTGTTATATGCAGGAGCTTTGCAAAATCTTTATACCCTGAAGTAACTCTCTTTCCAGATTCTTCCCAGCAGCACCCCACCCATTCTTTTGGCATGTCCTTTGTTTGCCTCAACTGTAGTCATTTGACCCAGGTAGCAGCTATATTTTCATTTGCTTTTCAGTGTTTGCAAGGATTTTCTCTTTAGTTGAGTGTTGTTATTTTTCCTTGAGAGAATTCTGAATTTAGGTGAAACAAGGCAAATATCTTACATCAATATTTCAAAGAACTTCCAGACAGGTTAGCCAAGTGCAATTTCTTCACAATATGGTCTTCACTCATTCTTCAGGAATCTAGTACCCAAAGCATGAATGGGCATTGTCATCTTAAAATACTCTGTTGTTTTGGGCAGTAGTTGGACGAGATGAAGTTAAAATGCTATAAAGCTCTCTTGCCATATTTAAATCACCATTTTTTTTCAATATTTGTTTGTTTTCTATAAACTTAGGGTTATTTTCTAGAGTTCCAACAAAGTTAATACTGATAATTTCTCCTCATTTTTGTTGTTTCCTGGAAAAATGTGTCCTTGGAACTCTATACTTAGCTAATTTTGCTTAATTCACTTCATTTAATATCTGTATTTCAAACCTAAACTCAATTGTCTCTTTTCCCATTAAGTCTTTCCTAAAATTTATATGCTCTCAGCTTGCTGTGAATTGGAATCTAGCAGTTTAAGTTTTAACTTTTTACAATGTAGCATTTTTTATTAATTCCCTTCATGGTTATCAACAATCACTCTAAGATTTATTTAGAACATGTACAGAATGAGGTTGATTCCACAGAAGGAAGGATTATAATCAAGTGTGAGAGAAAGCATAAGTTGGTTCACAATAACCATGCAGAGAAAGCAAATCCTCCTAGTGAAGTGCAGGGTACTCAGGAAAGCCTTCCTGCTAAGAGGTTATATAAGTTGAGTCATGAAGGAAGAGGAAATTTACTAGACACCCAAAATAAAAGAAAAATTCAAATAGAGTTTCAGAGTATATATATTTTTTTACTATGTAGAGCAGAGATGAAGATTTTCTTGCACTCTTCTCTTTGTGCCAAATGTCTCATGCATCTTTTATTTATTAAATGAAGCCATGTTGTTTTCAGGATAATTTAGTAATATTTAATGGCTGTTTTGTTGTCATCTTACTAATTGTTTCTTATCCAATGTAATATGCCTTTCATTTTTTGTTAATGGAGAAAGTTTAATTTTTGTAAAACACTCCCCAGTGCAGGGTTAGAGTGTATAATATAACACTAAAATGACACATGAGTCTAATTTTTCTGCATATGTAATTAATTTAAGAAAGAAAAAGAAAAACTTTTATATTAGAGTTTTGAAGAGGTTTGCAAGGTAGGCTTTCTGTGCTTAAAATTATAAGGGTTACTTGGAAAATAATGTCTCTTTCTGATAATCAAGATCCTGAATTTTCAATGTATTTGTTTCCATTTTCCTAAATTAATGTGCTACATATCAAATAGTTTAATTCTACCATCTTCAGCATCACTCTCAATAGTTCTCATTCTAAGACTATTAAAATGTTCCTATATTTATGTGTTTGTGGGTAAGTCTTCTTTAGTTTTGAAATGTTCCTCTCACCTAGCATTTTCTGGCTATTGATATTATCACATCATAGTGGAGATTCTGACTTCATGGGATATAGGCAAATAGATAATCACCTGGAGACCCTGAAACAAGATCAGCTGTACTACATCTCACTGCTTCAATTATTAGGAAAGCTCCTTGAGACTCATTAATGGAAATATAACTTTCAATAAGTTATCTTCTGAGAGCAAACATTAATAATGAGGTAAGATTTGAATGGGGAAACTAATGTTGGTTTTTTTTTTAAGAATTCATTTTATTTTATTTATTCCCCCACCACCTGCACTACCTGTCTGCTCCCTGTGTCCCTTTTCTGTGCATTCTTCTGTGTCTGCTAGTCTTTTCCTGTCTTCTCTTTAGGAGGCACCAGGAACCAATCCTGGGACTTCTGATGTGGAAGACAGGCACCCAATCACTTGAGCCACTTCAGCTCCCATTTTTGTTGTGTCTTTCAATGTCTCTCCTCTATGTCTATTTTTTGTTGCATCATCTCATAGCATCAGTTCACAGCTCAGGCCAGCTTCACCTTCACCAGGAGGCCCCAGGAACTGAGCCCAGGAACCCCCATATGGTAGATGGGAGCCCAATCACTTGAGTCACATCTGCTTTCTGACAAAGAAGTTTGTTTGTTTTTTTCAATATAAGGCATTTATGGCAATGCTTTTGCTGCATTCCACATATTTTGATATATTTTGTTCTCATTTTTATTCTTTTCAAGGTACTTACTGATTTTTTTGCAATTACCTCCTTGACCCACTGATTGACTAAGATTGTGTTGTTCAACTTCCGTATCTTTGTGCCAATTTTGGTTCTCTGTCACTTATTAATTTTTACTTTCCTTCCATTGTGGGTCTGAGAAATTACTTTGTATAATTTCAATCCTCTGAATTCATTTGGACTTGATCTTTGACTTAGCATTTTGTTTATACTGCAGAATGATCCATGTGCACTTGAGAAGAATGTATATACTTCTGTATTTGGGTATAATGTTCTGTATATGTCTCTTAGGTCTAGATCTTCTAAAGTAGAAAGCAAGGTCTCTCTTTCTTAATAACCCTCTGTACATATGTTCTGTCTAATGGTGATAATGGTGTATTAAAGTCCCCGACTATAATTGTAGAGACATCTATTTCTTCACTTAATTTTTCCAATGTTTGCCTCATGTATTTTGGGGCAACTGCTTAGGTACATAAATGTTTATGATTGTTCTTTCTTCTTGATAGATTACTGCTCTTATTAATACAGTATAGTGCTCTCCACACACACACATGCACAAACACAAACATGATAGTCACAGATTTTGGTACTCTGTAATAATAGCCAGCAATACTAAAATGCAATTATCCTGTTAATTTGCTCATTTATACATTCATCAAATATTCTAACCACCTATATACCTAAAGTGGGTAAGGTCTTCATCCTGAATAATTTCACTGCTAAATATTTGAAAGGTATAAAAAAAGTGGAATATATACTATGTGTGGAAAGCTGAAAGATATATAAGTGTAAAATTTCAGTGAAATACCGAGTAGATGAAAGGTAACTAGACTTGCAGTCAAAAAGAACACAAAAAGAGTGGAAATTAATATTAGATCTTGAAAAATGAATTTTTCCCAATGGAAAAAGGGACAGAAAGGTACTATAGGAGAAGGAGTTATATGTGGTTTCTGCCTGATGAAGAATATATTGCATAGTTAAACATAATTGGAAATAACAATTTAGAGGTATGGAAATTAAAATTGTGTGAGACCAAACACACCCTCAGGTAAGGCAACAGAGAATGCATAGTGGACCTTAAAGCAAGTGAAAAAAAAAAGTGCTGCCTATGGAAAAACAGGTAATATAATGGAACCCTAAGAAGAATTAATTAAAAAAACAAACAAAACACCCTCCCACACTTCTTTGAAGTGTCAGATGGATTTCAACTAAATCATGTACCTACCAAGGAATCTCTGTGTAGAGCAAAACGTGCTTAGCCATGTGCCTGCTGGCATCATACAAGCCTGAAGTCAATGAATTGGGTATTGTTTGAAAAAGAATTATTCCATATTTATTAAACACATTGTGGTGAAAACATTTTTAACTTAAACCAGACTCACCAATTGAAATTAATACTAAATATTAGTGTTAATATATCTTTGATGTTATAGGGCAACTAGCTTATTTGTAGATAAATAAAATTCTTACCTTCCTTTTTTATGTAAAACTTCACAGAAAGAGAATAAATAAAGTTTTTGAAACTCATTTTGCATTTGGACTTACAATTTGCATAGGAAGCTTGAGTTTTCTTCATTTATTGTTTGTGTGGAAACTCATTAATAAGTTAGCAAACCTTTGCAGATTGAGTGGAAACTTGGCTCATTACTACTCAGTCAGTTCCCTGTGGATGCATGAACTAAACCCACTCTTAAAGACTTGGTAGTTTCTGAAAGTCTCTTCTTGGCTTAGTTTGCACTGGTTAATTGCCCTTCAGTAATTTATCCATTCTCACAAGGGAACTGTATTAAATAGTTCTTCTGAAAACCTCATTCTCTTGGCTCTGAAGCTCAGTTTCAGGCAGAAAATGTGGGGCAAAAATGAGAATGTCTTCTACTTCTTCCTAACTGAAATCATTTTCCATTTTGTCAGGGTAACATTTTTGAAACAAAGACTATCTGTAAAATATAAAATGTATTGGAAATTCATAGAGTCCCAAACTAGAATACATGTTACCAGGGCTGCAGTGGAGTTAAGGATAGGAATTAATGACTAATAAGGACAGAGGTTCTGTTTGGGGAAATGAAAACATTTGATAATATATGGTGATGGTAACACAAAATTGAGATTACAGTTGACACCACTGAATTGTATATTTGCAAGAGGTTAATATGGGAAATTAAAGATGTATATATTATACCAGAATAAAATAAAAAATAAGAACAGTACAACACAATCATTGATTTCTAATTTAAACTAGAGACTATAGTTAATAGTATAATTCTAATAATATTATTTCAGCAACTGTAACAAAGTAATTACAAAAATATAAAAGGCTAATAGGGAAATCTGTGTATGTGAGTGGGGAGTACATGAGACATTTGTAATTTCTACATGATTTTTTTGCAAATAAACAGCTTTTCTAATGAAAAATGAGGAAAATGCAACTTTCAAATAGTCATAAATGGTGGCTATATTTAGAAGTGATTTAACTAATAGTATAGTATTTTTACAGAGACCTACAATTGAATATACTACTTTGTTGAAAATATTACTGAACTAATTATGTAAAATCAGTTCATCCTTATGGAATATAAGGTGAAAAGCTTCCAAGTCACCCCTCTCCCCAGGGAAATACTCTCAAACACACAAAATTCAAATTTGGAAAAAAACATTTTTTGTATCTTACTTTATATCAGGAAATAGATCAGTAATTTTTCTTTAATATTCACTTAAGTTTATTTTTATGACTGTGCTTTACTAAGATATTATCTTTAATATTTGCATTTTTCTTATATTTTAGTTCAAACATTAACTATGATATGAAGTACATATTTTCCATGTGGAAAACAATATTTTCTCCCACAAATACTTCTATCATATTACCTTTCCAGAGTCTTCAGAAGTAATTACTAAAAGAGTCCACTTAACTACCTAGGATATCAACTTTTAATGTATTTATTGTACTTTCTAAACTATTCTGTTTGATATTTATATCCCCAATCAAAAAATAAGCTCTTTGATAGGAGGAATCTTGAATTTCTCATTCAAGGCTTTAGTTTCAGCTCTAAAATAGTGTTAGAAATGGAATGCATTGTTTTCTTTTCTCTCTGAGATCTCTCTGAAGGAGTCCTCAATTACATTCAAAACATTCTGATTCTTCTCATGTACATGTTGAAGTTACATTTTACATCAATCAGTGGAAGGAGAGTTATTTTCTCAATTCAAGTCTAAAACAACTCAGGTATGGAAATGGCTCAGGTTTTGTGATCTTTCAAGAGCAAAGATATGTCCAGAAGTATAATGGCATGCTAAATAATCCATATAAGTTTGAGAGGGAATCAGTCTAAGCAGGAACAGAGGAGGAGAAGGCAGAAAATACAGTATATATCCACTTGAATGGTGCTTCACAAACTCTCAATGACTAAGGAGATTTTTTCCCCATCCTCCATGTATCAATACCTTTCTACAACATAATAAAAATAAGTCCTAAGAAATTATCTTAAAAAGATATACAATTCAAAAACTCCAATATAGTATAAAAAGATTGGACAAATATAAATCTAAATTCCAGGAAATATAGCAAAAATCATGTAAAAGAAAAAGAAAAAATCTTTTGGTCTAAGTCCATTTCCAAATGCATTGCTATTTGGCACTTGGCAATAATCACTCTGTGCCATGGAGGCTTATCCCCAGGAGTCATGTCTAATGCTGGGGAAAGTAGTGCATTTATATGCTGAGTTTGGCTTAAAGAAAGGCCACATTTGAGCAACAAGAAGGAATTCAGGAAGTATATCTTAGATAATATATATTACTAGGATAAGTTTCAACTTCACAAGAACAAAGTGGTTAAGTACAAACAATATGCCAAGGGCTTGGCATATTGGTCTGTCCTCCTTCACTAGGCTCTCCCCACCTATTAGACTGGCAGCTATTAAAAAACAGAAAACTACAAGTTTTGGAGAGGATGTGGAGGAAAGGGAACACTTATCCATTGCTGATGGGAATGTACATTGTGTCAGAGATTGAGAGTTCCTCAAGAAGCTAACTATAGAAATGCCACTTAATACAGAAATTCCACTGCTTGATATATACCCAGAAGAATTGAAAGCAGGGAAACAAACATTTTTATGCACAACAATGTTCATAGCAGCATTATTCATTATTGCCAAATGTTGGAAGCAACCCAAGTGTCCACCAACAGAAGAATGGGTCAGCAAAGTGTGGTATATAAATACAATGGAATATTACTTATGTGCAAGAAGGAATGAAGTATTGACACATGTGACAACTTGGATGAATCTTGAAGACTGTATATTGAGTGAAGTAATCCAGTTGCTGAAGGGCAAATATTATATGATCCCACTGATATGAATTAAGAAAATTGAGCAAACTCATGAAACTAGAGAGTGCAATTTAGGGTATCAAGAAACAGTAAGGGTTCAGAATGTGGTGAGCAGATGCTCAACATGGGCAAAATTGGGAGCAGATGTAGGTCAAATATTTGAGCACCTGTTTCCCACATATGAGGTCCCAGGTTCAATCCCTGGTACCTCCTAAATATATATATATATACGGGCATAACCTATGATAAAGTGGAAAGGGGTTTGGCAGTGTTTGGACATGATACTGGTGCTGTGTTGTGATTGGGGTTGACAGTGCTCAAATGTGAAGGTCAGTAAGATGGCATGGGTTAGGTTGGAATATCCATGGAAATTGGAGGAGGGCTGGAAGAAGGAACAGGGGAACTCTGGGGAATGGTAGGTCTGTGTATAAAACTACAATGGTGGGAATGTTCTTTTGGCAAATATAGTGTGGTAAGGTTACTGCTGCAGCATTTCAGAGGTGGGGGATATAAAGGATAGGGTGCACCTGAGGCATGCTTATATGAAATATGAAGTGTTTATATGTAATAGGGTGTTATTTCTGTGGGCGTAGATCCACACAATAAACAAGAAAATATTAAAATCCCATCCTTAGAAGTCCTGCTATGTTCTCAAGTAGAGGGACATGAATGTCTCAAGAACATAGTGCCAAAGAAAAATATGTCCAGCATTCAATATTAATATATGTAACTATGAAAATTAAAAATTTAAATTAGTGGTTATCACAGGTTCTGAGGGGAGGGGTAGGGAATAATAGATGCAACATAGGGCATTGTTTGGTATTGGTATTGTTCTGCATGATCATGCAATGATGGATACAGGCAATTATATATTTTGCCAAAGCCTATAAAAGTGTCCAGTGCAAAATGGAAACCTTAACGTAAACCATTGACCATGGTCAATATTTGTTCATCAATTGTAACAAATGCACCATTCTCATGTAAGATGTTATTAATAGGGGGAAATGTGAGAGGAGGTGGGGGTGGCGTATATGGGAATACCCAATAGTTTCTACGTGACTCTTATGTAACCTAAAGCTTCTAAGAAAAATAAGTGAAAAAATAACATATTTTGGGGAACATACAGAAGAAATGTCACTGTATGTAAAAGATAACAGATATTACGGTGATGAAAAACACAATGCCTTTTTTTTCATTTTATATTTTTGGTTAATTATTATTTATTTTTGGTTTTGTTTTGGGGAGGTCTTGGTTGCAGAATGATTACAATTTTGTTTAAGGGAGGATCACTGGTCTGAGATATTGGTGTGGGGGATGTGTGGGGAGGTTTGCATGTGATGCATACCTCTATGGAATATGAATGTTTTCAAATTGTCATGCAGTGCAGTCTTAGTGAGTGGAAACCTACAAAATTAACAAAAGAATATTGAATTCCCATCATGAGGAGTCCATCTACATTCTTTCATAGAGTAGAAAGAATCCCTAGCGTACAAAGCCTGAGCCTAGCAAAGGGGGACAGACCAATATACCAGTCCCTAAATACTAATGCTTGTACTTATAAAACTCATTCTTGTGAAATTGAAACTTAGTTTAGTATTATGTATTACCTAAAATTACTTCCTGAAAGCACAAGCCTCCTTGTTGCTCAAATGTGGCCTCACTCTAAGTCAAATTCAGCATATAAATTCACTACCTTTCCTCTGACATGGAACAAGACATCAGGGGATGAGCTGCTGTTATTGAGGGATTATTACCAAGCACCAAATAGTGATGCACCTAGAAAAATACCATGACCAAAAGGGGGAAATGTTAAATACAAATGAGTTATTATGCCTAAGAGATTTCAAAGTGAGTAGGGATGTCATTCCAGAGGTTAAGCTTATGCACATCTCAGTAGGATCTCATTGCCACAGTAAACAGTGCTTCAAGCAGCAGGGATCTTGAGGGCTCACGACACTGTAGGCTGGGCAGACAATGTCAGGAATTCAGCACCCAGTCAGTGACCCTTACTTTGGAATATATGCTCCCCAATATAACAGGGTTAGACTAATTTACAATTTCCCTAAACATGGCTCCCTGTGTAGGGATAACCTATCTTCTCAATGTATCAAAATTAGACTCATTTATAATTTTTCTACAAATGACTCTTATGCCCATTTTATCTGAAAATATATTTAGCACTATACCCATTAATATCTGCAATAGAGACATAAATCTTCCCACTGTTCATAGGCCAGTTGAGCTGTGACTCTCAGCAGAGTTGCAGCCAACACCTACTGTCCAGTTTATCAGATTCATCAAGGATTACAAACAAAAGGATGATGGACAATGTCTATCCCCCAAAACAGAGTGTAACTATAACTGCAAGTAAGACAGTTTCATCTGCTTACTCCATGGGAACTAAGCCTCCTCTCAATCAGAAGAAACGTGTGGATCACCATCCCCAAGGCCTCAAGATCAAAGAATGAACAAATATAAATGGTAATGCAATTATAGGCTAAATGAACTTAATATTATCCTAATAATGGAAGAACTTGTAACATTAATATAAAGGCAGTTGTCACTAGAGATTCTGAAGAGAGGGAGAAGGAAGAATATTTGTAAAATGGGGTATTTTTGGAATGTTGGAATTGTTCTGCATTTCATTGCAATGACAGATACAGGTCATTATATATTTTGTCAAAATCTATTAAATTGTGCTAAGTGTAAAACATTGTGTAAACAATAGAACATAGTTAGTAGCAGTGATTCAATATGTGTTCATCAACTGTAACAAATGTACCACACTAAAGTAAAAGATTATTAAAGGATAAAATTATTGGATGGGGACACGGTGGGATAAATGTGAATCCCTTATATTTTCAATGTAACATTTTTGTAATCTAAAGTTTCTTTAAAAATACAAATTAAAAAATGAAATTGAGAATTAAAAACGACTTAGAAAAATTAACTAAAACAAAAACTGGTTCTTTGAGAAGATTAATGAAATTGAAAACCTTAGCTAGACTAGCAAAGAAAAAATGAAAGAAGATGTAAATAAACAAAATAAAATAAATGAGAGTGGAGATATCAGAAATGGAAGAAAATTCCATGTTTATTTTTTGGAAGAATAAACATCATTAAGATGCCTGTTCTACGCACATTGGTTTCCAGGTTCATTGCAATCCCAATAAAAATTACAATAGCATTTTTTCCTGAACTGGAAATGCCATTGTGGAAATTATTTGGAAAGTCAACGAGCTGCAAATAGGCAAAAACATGTTGAAAAAGAAAAACAAAATTGGTGTAATCATGCTACCTGACTTTGAAGCATACTAAAAATCTATAGTGGTCAAAACTGCATGGCAGGGTGTGGATGTGTCTCAAGCATTTGAGTGCCTGCTTCCCACATGGGAAGTCCTGGGTTCAGTTTCTGGTGCTGACTAAAACAAAAACAAGCAACAAGTAAACAAATGAAGAATCTAACTTAGGGGAGCTGATGTGGCTCAGTGGTTTACTGATGACTTTCCGCATATGAGGTCCCAGGTTCAATCCGCAGCAATCCTACTAAAACAAACAGTCAAACAAAAAATACCTGCATTGCATTAGGCAAAGAATAGACATACTGACCAATGAAATTGAATTGAGAAATCTTATATAAAATCTCACATATGCAGCTAATATTTGAAAAGGCAATAAGTCCACTCAACTGGAACAGAATAGTCTTTTCAACAAATGGTGCTAGGAGCACTGGATATCCATATCCAAAAGAATGAGAGAGGATCACCACCTCACACCCTATACAAAAGTTTACTCAAGACAATAAAACTCCAAGGAAATAATGTAGGGAAGCTTCTATGAGATCTTGTATTAGGAAATGGTTTCATAAATTTATACCCAAAGGGTAAGCAACAAAAGGAAAAATAGATAAATAGGACCTCTTCAAAATTAAAAAGTTTTGTGCTTCAAAGGAGTTTGTAAAGTGAAAAGGCAGCCTACTTAATGGGTAAATATTTGGGGACCAATTATCTGATAAGGGTCTAATATCCAGCATATATAAAGAAATCCTACATCTTGAAAAGAAAAAGAAAAACCATTTAATAAATGGGGAAGAGATTTGAATAAACACTTCTCCAAAGAGTAAATACAATGGCTAAGAAGCACATGAAAAGATGCTCAACATCACTAGCTATTAGGAAAATGTAAATAAAAACTACAATGATATAAGATTTTACACCTATTAGACTGGTGGCTATTAAAAAAGAAAATAACAGGTATTGGAGAGGATGTGGAGTGGAGGAATGGGAGGGTGGAGCATTGTTTCTTTGTGGTGATTTTGAACAGCTTAGTCCCCTTTGAATCTCAGAATGGACCGCAACCTGATGGGGAGAGGGAAAAGGGTATCTCCTCAGGCAGTCTCTCTTGCCATGCTGCCTAGGTAGAGAGGAATTGATTAGAGAAGGAGTGGGAACAGAGAGGTACCTAATCAGTAGGACTCTGGCTTACTGCTAGGAATCTAACCTGCATGAGGAAATGGGGCAGAAAGATTTCTGAAAGGCTAGCTTACCTAAGGAGAAAATTTAGCTCAGTGGAGGAATTGCCGCCTTACTTATAGAAGGTATCTGGTTTGATTCCTGGCTCTTCTTAGAGAAGTGATCCACTAGATTATCAGCAATCCAGCTGAAACTTTATGACAGGGAACATACAGACATTCTTTTTGGATTAGCTTTTCTGAGATCTCTTATTTTTTTTAAAAAACGAGACTTTTCTCCCCTTATTTTACTCACTAAAACCCAATTCAAAACCTGAAGAAGACAAGCTGCAAGGTGATTGATTGATGAACACATGAAACTTGAGTAGCTCCTTAGGGGCCTAAGAAGGAAAGCTTTTTATCCTTGTTTTTTCCTTTCTTTCTGTTTTTGTTATTGCATTTTTCTTTTTTTATACTTTTTAAAATAGTTGCTGTTGTTTTGTTTCTTGTTTGCAGTGTCCCCCTTTCTTTGTTTCCCTTTGTTTTCTTTTATATATTTTTCTACCTATGCTACTTCTTTTCTTTCCTTCATTTTTATGACTTCAATTTTCTGTTGTTGTTCTTTCATTCCTCTTCTTTTTTTTTTTGGTTTCCAATTTTTCTTGTTTTCACTTCTATCTCTTATTATCTGTATTCTGTCTTTTTACTTTTTTCTTTTTTCCTTTTTTTTCTTCTTATCATTGCAGCCTTTTGATTCATTCTATATATTTTTATCTTTTTTCATTCTCATTTCATTGTTTCTATTCCACTTTTAAAATCTTATTCCTCTAAACTTCTTACTTGTGTTAATTATTAATTTTCCATGATCTTGTATGGTTTTTTTCAACCTTTTACTATTATTACTACTATTATTAATTTTTTTCTCTACTTACCTCTTTAGTAGCCTCTGGTCCTAATTTTTTTCCCTAAGAGAACATAGACAACAGCAAGGAAAAAGAATAAGAGCAACAATGTGTCAAAGTGAAACATTACCACACATACAACAAAAACAACAAAATAAAACCTGAGAATAGAAAGAGAAGGCAATGAACCAAATAAACCCATCAAGATAAACTGATTCCTAGACACCAACAAAAAATTACAAGCCATACAAAGAAACAGGAAGACATGGTCCAGTCCAATGAACAATTTAAAAAACAGGAGGAGATGCAGAACATGGAACAACTAATCAGAGATATCTGAACAAGTATCATGAATCAACTTAATGTCATAATGTTAGAGATTAAGGGTAAGAAGACACAGAAAAAACATACTGAAGAAATTGTAAACATACATACAAAGCTAATGGATATGATGTTGGTGAATGGCAAAATGCAAAACAAAAACAAAAACAAAAAAATATACTGGAAAGAAATAAAAGAAGTTTTGAAAAGTCAGAGGAAAGAATGAGCAATGTGGAAAACAGTACAGCTTATATCAGACAGATAGTAGAACAGATAGAAAAAAAATCCAGCAGGGACTTAGGGATTTCATTGACAACACAAAATGCACAAACATATGCGTTATAGGCATCCTAGAGGGAAAAATGAAGGAAAAGGGGGGAGAAGTAGTGTTGGAGGAAACAATGGTTGAAAATTTCACCATTTTGAGGGACATTGTATATACATGTCCAGGAAGTGCAGCACACCCCAAAAAATATAACTCCTAACAAACCTACTCCAAGACATATATTTTTATAATTGTCCAATGCTCAAGACAAAGAAAGAATACTGAAAGTAGCAAGAGAAAAGAGATATTTTCCATACAAAGGGAACTCAAAAAGATTAAGTACTGATTTCTCATCTAAAACCATGGAGACAAGAAAGCAGCAGCATGACATCATTAAGGGGCTAAAAGAAAAAAAAATGCCCACCCAAGAATACTCTATCCAGCAAAGCTGGCACTCAAAAATGAGGGAGAATTCAAAATATACACAGGTTAACAGAAATTGAGAATTTGTCAATAGAAACCTGCCCTTCAGGAAATACTAAAGGAATTTCTGCAGGTTGAATGGGGGAAAAAAGGATACCAAAAGTTGGAGGAAAGAGTAAAAATAAATGGAAAGATAAAAAGAGAAATAAAATCAACATATGGCATACATAAACCTAAAGAAAATATGCAAATGTAAGTAATTTCTTGAGAGTAATAACTTTGAAAGATAATGGATTAATCTCTACAGTCAAGAGGCACACATTGGTAGAATGGATAAGGAAATAGAACCCATCTATATGCTATCTACAAGTAACCCACCTTAAACTCAGGGAGACAAGGAAACTGAAAGTGAATTATCAGAAAACCAAATTTACATGCAAATAATTATCAAAAAAAAGGTGGGAATAGCAATACTAATATTGGCTGAAATAGACTTTAAATGCAAAACTGTTGTAAGAGACAAAGAAGGCTGCTATAAATTAATAAGATGGATAATCTATGAAGAAGAAAGAACAATCAACATTTATTCACCTAACAAAGGGCATCTTAAAATTTATGAGGTGAATATTAGAAAAACAAAGTGGAGAAACAGATGCCTAAGCAATTATAGTGGGGGATTTACTACACTGTTATCACCGTTAGACAAAACATCTTGACAGAACGTCCATAAATATAAAAAGATCTTGAATAATACATTAGAAGATTTGGACCAAATAGATATTGAAAACATTACATACAAATAAATTGGAATATACATTCTTCTTGAGTGCACATGGATCATTATCTAGGATAGACCACATGCAAAGCCACAGACCAAATCTCAGTGAATTCAGATTTGAAATTGAATTCAGAATTGTAATTTTACAAAGTGCTTTATAAAACCACAGTGGAATGAAACTGGAAATAAGTAAGAGGCAGAGAACCAGAGAAAGCACAAAGACATGGAAGTTAAACAACACACTCTTAGACAAAGAGTACGTTAAGGGGGAAATTGCAAAATAAATCAGCAACTAGCTTGAAATGAAAGAAAATGACAACATAATTTATCAAAACCTATGGGATGCACCAAAGTTGTACTGAGATGGAAATTCATAACCATAAGTGACTATATTAAAAAAGAAGAAAGAGCTAAACCCTCGAACTAACTGCACACATGGAGGAATTAGAAAAAGAACAAGAAAGAAATGACAACATTTAGATTAGAGCTAAATGAAATTGAAAATAATAAAGCACTAAAAAAATATTTTTTTTAAAATCTGGTACTTTGAGAAGATTACTAAAATTAGCAAACCCTTCGCTAGAGAAATAAAAAAGAGAGAAGATTTAAATATATAAAATAAGAAAGGAGGAAGGCTATATCACTACTGACCCCACTGAAACAATGAATATCATAACAGGATACATTGAAAAATTGTATGCCAAAAAGATGGATAATTTAGAGGAAATGGACAAATTCCTTGAAAAACACAAGCAGCCTACCTAGACAAATAAAGAAATTGGTGAATTTAACAGACCAATCACATGTTAACTGAGATAGAATTAGTTATCATAAACTGTCCAAATAAGAAGAGCCAAGGAACAGACAGCTTCACAGGTGAATTCTACCAAACATTCCAGAAAGAACTAACATCGATCATACTTAAACTCTTCCAAAAATTAGAAGTAGTGGGAACATTGCCTAACTCATTCTATGATGCCAATGTCACATTAATACCAAAGCCACAATAAGACATCACAAGGAAGAAAAATTATAAACCAAACTCTCTAATGAACACAGATACTAAAATCCTCAATAAAATACTTGTTAATTATATATAAAAACACATCAAATGAATTATACACCATGATCAAGTAGATTTCATCCCTGATATGCAAGGATGTTTCAACATAAGAAAATCAAACAATGTAATACAGCACATAAACAGGTCCAATTTTTAAAAATCATGTGATCATCTCTATACATGTAAAATAGCATTAAAAAAATACAGCACATTTTTCTGGTAAAAACACTTCAAAAGAGGAATAGAAGAAAACTTCCTGAACACGATAAAGGATATATATGAAAAATCCACAGCTAAAATCATGTTCAATGGTGAAATCCTAAAAAAATTTCTATCTGAATTCTGGAACAAGACATGGATGCCCACTGTCACTGCTCTTATTAATATTGTGTTAAAAGTACTTGCTTGAGCACTTAGACAATAAAAAAGATGTAAAAGGCATCCAAATTGGAAAGGAAGAAGTAAAATTTTCACTGTTTGATGATAACATGATTCTATACATAGAATGTCCTGAGAAATCTACAACAATGTTTCTAGCACATATAAATGAGTTCAGTAAAGAGGCAGGGTATGAGGACACTGTGCAAAAATCAGTAGCATTAATGTACACTAATAATGAGCAAAGTGAGGAGGAAATCAAGAAAAAAAAATTCCCATTTACAATAGCAACTAAAAGATTCAAATACGTAACAATAAATTAAACTAAAGACATAAATGACTTGTATGCAGAAAACAACACAGCACTGTTAAAAGAAATCAAAGAATACCTAAATAAATGGGAGAATATCACCTTTTTATGGAAAGGAAGATTAAACATCATTAAGATGACTATCCTACCCAAACCAAATTACAGATTTAATGGAATCCCAATAAAAATTACCACCACACTTTTAACTGAATTGGAAAAGCTAACTCTGAAATTTATCTGGAAGGACAAGGGGCCATGGTTAGACAAAGACGTGTTGAAAAGAAAAATTAAATTGAAGGACTCATACTTCCTGACATTAAAACATAGTACAAAGCTGCTATTGTCAAAACTGCATTTTATTAGCACAAGGATAGATATACTGACCAATAGAACTGAATTGAGAGTTCTGATATAGATCCCCACATATATATTCAACTGATATTTGACAAGGCCACCAAGCCCACTCAACTAGGAAAGAATGTCCTCTTCAGCAAATGGTGCTTGGAGAACTGGATATCCATATTCAAAAGAATGAGAGAGGAACACCATCTCACACCTTATACAAAACATAATTCAAGATGGACCAAAGTTCTAAATATAAGAGACAAGACAATAAAAACCTGGAAGATTATGTAGGGAAACATCTACAGATCTTGTATCAGGAAATGGTTTCATGAACTGTACTCCCGAAGCATGAGTATTGAAAGAAAAAATAGAAAATCAGACCTCCTGAAATTTAAAAATTTTTCACCTCAAAGGAGTTTGTCAAGAAAGTGAAAAGTCAGCCTACTCAATGGGAGAAAATATTTGGTAACAATATACATAATAGGGGCCTAATATCCATCATATATAAAGAAATCCTACACCTCAAAAATGAAAAGAGAACCCACTTCAAAAATTGACAAGTGATTTGAATTGACACTTCTACAAAGAAGAAATACAAATGGATAAAAAGCAAATGAAAAAGTGCTTAAATCACTAGCTATTAGGGAAATGCAAATCAAAAACACAATGAGACATCATCTTACACCCATTAGAGTATGGCTATTTAAAAAACAGAGTACTACAAGTGTTGGAGAGTATGTGGATGAATGGGAACATTTATCCACTACTGGTGGGAATGTTGAATGGTGAACCAATTGAGGAGGACAGTTTGGTGGGTCCTCAGGAAGCTAACTACAAAACTGCCATATGATCCAGATTTCCCATGCTGGGCATATATCTAGAAGAATTTATATCAGGGATATGAACAGATATATGCCCACCAATATTAATAGTGGCATTATTTACCATTGCCAAATGTTGGAAACAACCCAAGTGTCCATCAACAGATTTATGGATAAACAAATTGCCATATATACATAAAATGAAATATTACTCAGGTGTAAGGAGCGCAGTGTTAGCACACGAGGTAACATGGATGAATCTTGAAGACCTTATGTTGAGTGAAGCAAGCCAGGCATTGAGGGGTAAATATTACATGACCTCACTGATATGAATTAAGCAAATTGAGCAGGCTCACAGAGCAAATGTCTGGAAGTTAGTTTTTCAGGGAACAAAAACGAAGAAGTTTGTGAATCACTGTCCATATGGGCAAAATCTATGATAATGTACAAGAGTGTAGTTGTGCAAGGGGTGGTCATAATAGTGGGGAAGTGATGCTATTGGGTTGGGCGGTGCTGGTTTTTGAGATGGTAGGTTGGGGAGGTTGGGTAGGACTGTCCATGGCAATGGGGGGAGGTTTGGGGGAAGAAACAGGTGAACAATGGTGATTTGCGGGTAAGTGGTTTAAACTACAATGTTTGTAATGTAGTTTAAACCACTTACCCGGAAATCACCATTGTTTGGAATGTTCTTTTGGCTAATATGGCAAGGGAAAGTTACTTGTTTAAGTGGTTGGATTGGGTGGCATATGGGACAAGGTACACCTGAGGCAGGATTCTAGGGAGTGTGTAGTGTTCTTCTTGTCATAGTGTGTTGTATCAGTGGGTGGAGACTCACACAATAATCTGAAGGTATTGTACTCCCATCCTGGGGAGTCCTGCTGTGATCTTAAATAAAGGGATGGGAGTCTCTCGAGAACATAGGCAGTGACTAATAGGAAAGGATAGGCCAGTTTGTCAAGCCTTCAATGTTGTTGCAAATAACTATGAATCTTGTCCTTCAATGAGTTAATCTTGGTGATTACTGTGGGTCCTGATGTGAGGGAAAGGGGTAAATAGAATATAGATGGAACATGGGGCATTTTTTGGAATGTTGGTATTGTTCCACATGTTCCTGCAAGGATGGATACAGACCATCTTAAATTTCATCAAAATCTATAAATTGTACATTCCCAAATGTAAATTTTAATGTAAATCATTGACCATGCTTAACAGCAATGTTTCAATATTTGAACATCAATTGTAAGAAATCTACCATCTACATGTAAAATGCTTTTAATCGGAGAAAGGAGAAAAGGGGGAAGATGTTGAGTATATGGGAATCACCTATATTCTGCAAGTGACTTTTCTATAATTTAAAGCTTCCTTGAAGACAAAATGAAAAAAATAAGACACTCGGGGAATAAATGGTAGAAAATGTCACTGTACATACAAGACAACATATCTTACAGTGATGAAAGACAAAATGATTCATTTTATTTTTAATTATTTTTTACTACTTCAAACTTTTTAAAAAATTATATTTTAGTCATTTTTTAAAAGCTATCATTATGATGTCATTTTCCTTTTTAATTATATTCATTTTGTTGGCTTTAATTTTGAAGATGTTTTGGATCACAGAAGCATTAGAACAGTGCCAGAGAAAGACAATTGGTGCAGGGTGTCAGAGATGAGAGTTGCATATGAGGAAGTTTACCTGGGGCATACCTATAAGGCATATGAGTGTGTTCAAGTTTGCATAGAGCATTGTCACTAGTTGGTGGAGATTCACATAATAACCAAAACAATGTTGACAATTCCCAAGTTCCAAAAATGCTCCCCTAATATATCCATTTTCCCTCTCCCTCCACTCAGATCCTCCAGTGGCCACTGCATCCACATCATTGATATAAGTTCTTACATTGCTAAAATCACAATAAATCTATAGTAGAATACCAGTAAGTCTACTCTAGTCCATCATTCATTCCCCAATCCTGAGGACTCTGGGATGGTAATGCCCACTCTGCATTGAATTAGAAGGGGGCTTAGATCCCATGGGGTAGATCAATGGGACTATCTTGCTTGCAGTTGCAGACTCACTCTTTTCCTTGGGATGGTCGTACGTGCTCATTAATTTTAACAAATGTGCCACACTAATGAAGGATGTTGTTAATGCTGGAAAATGTGGGAGGAGTAGGGAGTGGGGCATATGGGAATCCCATATATTTTTTATGTATCATTTATGTAATCTAGGTATCTTTTTTAAAAAATGAAAAATATATTAAAAAATAATACCAAATTCCCATGCTGGGGAGCTCTACCACATTCTCTAATGTGACTGCAAGAATCCCCTCTGTGACTAGTAAAGAAGAATGGACCATTGATGGGTCCTTAATACTGATGACTGTACTTTGAATTTTTGCTTTTGAAATTGAAACTTAGCCTAGTATTACAGAGTGTCTAACAGTTACCCCTTGAGAGTCTCCTTTTTGCTCAAATGTGGCATGTCTCTAAACTGAACTCAGCATATAAATGCACTACCTCCCCCACCCACAGCATGGGATGCAACTCATGGGGTTATGCCTCCCTGGCATTGAATGATTATTACCAAACACCAAACAGCAATGCAACTGGAAAAAGACCTTGACAAAAAGGGGAAATTGGTAAAGACAAATGAGTTTATATGGCTAAGAGACTTCAAAGTGAGTCAGGACATCATTCCAGAGGGTTTGCTTATGCACATCTCAGCAGGATCACATTGACTGTCAAAATAAATATTGCCTCAAATAGCAGGGCTCCTGAGGGCTCTGGAGACACCCAGACACTATAGGCAGGGCAGACAGCTTAGGATTTTGGCACCCTGACAATGGGCCCTACTTTGGAATTTATGCTTCCCAGTTTGACAGAGTTGGACTCACTTGTGGTTTCCCTACACAGGTGGGAAAATGTGCAAGGGGTAGTGAGTGGGTTATATGTGAATCCTCCATATTTTTTTATGTAATCTACATATATTTAAAATAAAATGAAAAAGTACATTATTAAAAATATCTAATTCTATATTAATTTGTATGTGCAAAGGGATCCTTTCAAGCTATTATTTTATATGTGAAGAAAAATTATTTAAAATACAAAAAAAATATTTCCAAAATAAGCATTTTCCGTAAAGCTCATTAGATGTGATTCACTGGCTCCACATTGCTGCTAAGAATGTAAATTCGGCTTTATGTAATCTCAATAAGGAAGGTGATTTTTACAAGTCATACATGGGTAAGGAAAAGGGTGAAATATATGATTTTATCATTGTTGACTATGTTCATGCTGGAATTAAGTCAAAGAGAGAAAATGTTCAGCAAGTGAGGTAGACAAACTGAACTTTTGAGTTTTGAATTTTTCTGTAAGAAGCTACTGTAGACAAAGATTTTTTGATTCATACTGTAATTCAAAAGCAAGAAATAGAAAATAAACAAGAAACTTGTTGCAGAGAAGGTTAATTTTGTATTTACTCCTTAAGCTGATTTGGGGAATAGGCTATTAAAAGCAGAAGCAGGTTGCTGTTTTTGCTTTGACCCCTTAAAATAAAATATTTCAGAATACTGTCACAAAATCTCCTTATTTTAATTAGTAAGATCAGAACTTTTCAATATGATGACATTGAGCACAGTGGTTATATCATGAAGCTTTCCTATAAGCAAGGAAATAGGAAAGAGGGAAAGAAGATTTGATGGATTTGGAAGATAATAGAAATGCAATGTTTTAAAATTTTGTATTGAACCTTTAGTCTACATAAATGCAACATTGAAAATATAGGAGGATTCCCATATACCCCATCTTCTCCCTTTCCCAAACTTTTCCCCTCTACCAACATCTTTCATTATTGTGGTACAATTCTTACAATTGATGAAAACATATTGAAGCATTCCTACGAACCCTAGTCTATAGTTTACATTACAGTTTACACTTTGAACCACACAATGTTATAGGATTGACAGAATGTATAATGGTCTATATCCATCACTGCTATGTCATGCAGGACAATTTTCTACTATGGAGAATTCTTATAAGAGCTCTTCTTGTGGTTAGATAATTGGGTGGCTTAAATTTGAGTAACTGAATAGCAGCTTGAGTACACTAGAAGATTGATTAGTAGCTAGAGGAAAGGCACAATCTGAGCCATCAAGGAAAGACACTAAAGACAATTTCAGTCAAATACAGGATTTTGTATAATGTTGGAATGAAGTGAAAGGAGGAGGAGAAAGAACAGGAGGAAATAATAGTGATAGGGAGAATGAGCAAAAAAGAAATGAGTAAAAGGCTTCAGTTTTACAAAAATATCTCACATTCTTTTCTTACATAGTGATTTGTACATCAGCATTTTTATGGATGTTTATGTTCAGGGATTCAGAGTCTGCTAACTGCTGCACAGTTTGGGCCAGGTCCATGACTGGAATCACATCTATAGATTAATTCCTTCATTTGACAGTTTCTGAATGTTAGGAAACAAATGAGTGAATGAAAGAAATTTGATAACAAGAGAGTTTATGAGAACTTTGTCCACATATGACATGTAGCTCAGTTTGCCTTGCACAAGTGGTGCTTAAGAATATGTAATCTCATGTGCAAATTACTGTAATTAGCAAAGAGTAATAAAACCTGAGTTTAACATTCTTGCTTTCCTGGCACAGCTTCTACTGAATCAATCATGTCAGGGAATAAATTAAAACAATAATTATAATTAAACAAAAAGTAAAAGTTTCCTAAATTGTTAGAGTGAAAAGAATGACAACATACAATGTCGACAAATACACTAGGTCATGTTTTACCAAAAAGAAAAAGGAAAAGAAAGGAAACTGAAAAAGCAAAGCAAGGAAAAAGAACTACTAAAGTACAGGTGATTTGGTCAAATTTGTTTTTTTTAAAGTGTACAGTAATATTTATTATCACTAGGTGAGAAATCCAGTCATTTTCATTCTCCTAAGCATTATCATCAACATTACCATCATTATCATCTAAATTAATTGACAATTTATATACTATGTATTCTGCTATCATATTTACTTATATTTTCTCTATTAACCTCATGAAAATTATATGAGGGAGGTTATATTATGACTATGTTTTATGATTCTTACTTCACATTTTTAATTCAATACAAAATTATATAATGTCAGGAAGTTTTAAAACTTATGCAATATAAAGCATTATTAAAATATAAATTGCTAAAATTTATTGAATGTTTTAAATAAACCGATTCATTGAGACACATAATTTGATCCCTGCCATTAAAGATTTATATTAAGAGTTCAAAAGTCGTATATAAGGAGACTTCCAGGAAGATGAAGGGTAAGAGAAATTCAGAACTCACTTCTCTCCCAGGAAAATAGCTACAGGACAGGAAGAATTTACCAGGAAAATGTTTTAGGAGTAAAACACCAGTTTAAGATTGGCTGCCACCCAGAAGACAGAGGCAAAAAAAATCTTGATGGGAAAAGTTTGTGAGTAAAAGCTGCAGCTACTGCTGCCAGTGCCCATACCCACATCCTCAGAGCAGACAGATTTGAATTCTCCAGCCTCCAGCAGGTGGCTATGAATAGAGGAGACAGCAGGTGTCCTCTTCCCAAGGAAAGGGATAGAGATAGATGCAGTCAAATACTGATTCAGACTTTGGTTAACAAGTTTAGTATCCCGAGTCTCATGAGAACTGCCAGGCAGGTAGCTGATCAGGGCTAAAGTGATCTAACCCTTTCAAACACCATCCCCATTGACTGGGACTGGTGTTGAGGATGCAGAGGAGATGGCAATTATTTCCTTCCCTGGATAAGGGAGGAGGCTGCCAGCAAAGTGAAGAGAACATCTTCTGAGAAAATTTGATTTGCAAGGCTCTGAAGAGCCATGAGGCAAGATCTTCTGTCACATTTTTCTAGCCAGTGTTACAGCAAATATTTTCTAATCAAGATTTGAGCTGAGAGGTATACTGAAGAGCACCACCTGCTGGCAGACCAAGAAAGTGTTTGAAAGGAAAATAACAAGAGAACAAGTAAAATAGCTATTTTTAGGCCTTTACAGCCTGCCTCCCCGAAGCCATGGGAATCTGGTCTGCAGCCCATTATTGAATCCATGGCCCAAATTTGAGAAACTAAACAGACAATTATAAAGAAATGAAGAGTTTGAATCAAGAATAAAGGGACAGTAATAACACACAGCCTCTCACCAATAAATCCTCTTGCAAAAGAGTGACATAAGAATATACTCACCATCATACTCAGATGCCAAGGCATCAGCAAACAATTACAAGCCATACTAAGAAAAAGAAGATATGGCTCAAGCAAAGGAACATATCAAAGCCCCAGATGAGACAGGATTTGAGACAAATAATCAATGAATTTCATAGAAATCTCCTAAATCAAGTCAATGAGTTGAAAGACAATATAGCTAAAGAGATAAAGACATCAAGAACACACTGTAAGCAGAAAGAAGAATTGGAAAATCTAATGTAGCAGTTAGAGATTATTTGTAGGACTGTTTTTACAAAATATAAATACAAATAAACTAGGGAGATGGAAACAGAATAGCAACTATGTACAGAAGGGTGAGCATAGAGACATTGAGAGGTGATGAGTGCTGCATGGGATCATCCAGCATCCAGACAACACAGAGGCAGCTCTGCCCCTGCTACTATGTAAGCTGCTGGCACTCTGTGGTCTTGGTAGTAGCTGCTCTTAGGGCATTCTGCAGGAGGGAGTCTGTATTAAAATGCCCCATGCAGCACCATTTTTCCTAGTTAACTTAAACAGGATTACCACCTTTATGATGGAGGCAAACTAACTAAGTTTTATGGTCTCTTCAGGCCACTAGGCAAAGAGATCATGAAAGATTCCACAGTATTATCCATTGAAAGCATATGTCTAATGTACTGTGCCATAAGGCGTTAATGGGTGCCAGGGATCTTTTAGATGTAGCAGTCATATTTCGGCACAAGGGTCCTTTCAGAGTTTTAGTCTCATTGACAGAGTACTGTGAATAGTGCCTGAGGAACTTCTTACCAAGGAGACTTAGAGATCCATTGTTCAATTTACCATTGAACTCATGGGGCAGATTGGCTGCACAGCTGAGGGCTAAGGAGAATTACAGAAGGTCCCCACTGGAACTGAAATATTTCTGCAAGCAATACTGTAGCATGCCTTAAGACCCATTAACATAGTTGACATATTGTCTCATGGTATCCACTAACACATCATAAGATCCTTGAGTCTGTTAATGCCCTAAGACACATTGGTGAACTGCCCTGCAGAACTCTCAGAGTTTTTGCTCTTCTAGAATGTCATTGTGCTCAATTTACCAATCTGATCACTGTACCAATTTTTCCAGCTGCCTGGTTTTAAGATAGGCAATTAGTACACAGAGATAAACTAAAAGCAACAATAATGCCTTTATGCACCTAATGCCAGTGCAATTAGTTAGCAAAATATAAAAGGCAATGTTTCTGTGTTTCATTGAACACTGAGATGGCACTGGGCAGGGTCAGATGACAGATAATGCAAATGGGGAAAATTGTCTCACTGTCAAGTAGCCCTGATCAAAAATTGTCTGCCTTTTTTTACCAACTGGGAAGGCAAGATAGATGGAAAGACAGAGAGAAGGGCTGACTAGAAAAGCACTGCGACAGAGTGGGGAGAATTGTCTCAGCAAAGGTCCTCCAATTAGGAGGTCGTGGATGAGGCACCAGGAAACCACCTTAGTCATGACCCCAGATAAGGGCTCACTACTTTGAGGCATCTAGACTAGCAATACAGATAAGTGTATAAGTTTGGCTGGTTCAGGGGTTCCTCAGTGTATGACTGGAACTCCCTTCAGAAAACTGTAATGCATTGACTGTACAGCATGTCTGATATGGGGAGGGCAGCTTTCTCTCAAGAGGCTTTCAGATAAATCTTTGTAATTTTGTATAGTCAGGACTGAGTGACTACACAAAATATTTTGAGCAAGAGCCAGACTCTTCAATTATTAATATATTTATATTATTTAATAATTTACCTGTTGTATGCAAATATTGAATATTATTTGAAGTTTGTTTTATAATTGTGTATTTTATCATGTAATTAGGTGCATATAATTAGTAAATCCTTAAAAATTGAAACATCATTATGAGGACACTTTCATCTCTTTTAATTTCTTTTCTTTATCTCTCTATTATATGATAGAGATATGTTACATACGATGTCAATATTTCCACATATTTTGGGGTTTGAAATATATTTTGTAAGTTTTTAAAAATAATTTCTTCTTACAATTGATAGTTTTTTTTTTTTGCTTGCATGTTATTTTTTTTTACCAATGTTGAATTTTATTAACAGCATTTTATAAAAGTGTATTAACAATTTCACTAATACATTGAGGTTTAAATCTAACTTAGTAGTGTTACACTTTTTCACCCACAAATTCTTCTTCATTGCCTGCTGTTTAAATATTTTAAGTTTATTTGGAGACATCAAATAATTGATTTATGAAATCATATTCAGAAAAATCAGAGCTCTCACTTAGTATCAAATTTTTGTTTATTTACAAACATAAAAAGAATTAAGAGTCACTTATGAAGAACAAAGATATTTAAGGTAAGCCATGTGCTTTTGCGCCATTTGAATATCTTCTGCAGAGAAATGTCTTTTCAAGACCTTGGCCCTTATTTATTTAGTTTTTGTGGTGCTGAGGCTGAGGATTAAACCTGACACCTCATACTTGGGAAGTTGGTGCTCAACCACTAAGCTATACCCAATCCCCAACCATTTTTTTTTAACTTAATCAATGTCTTTTTGTTGTTGAAAATAGTAATTCTTTATTAAACCTTTATCATATATATGTTAAGCAATATTTTATCCTATTCTGTGGGTTGTGTTTTTTTTTCACTTTCTTGATTTTGCCCTTTGATGCAGCAAAAATTTAAATTTTGATGAAGTCAAATTTGTGTAGTTTTTTGTTTTTTTTTTGCTCATGCCCATAGTGGGGTAGTATGTAGTAATCATTTGCCTAATACTAGGTCCTGAAGATATTTGTTTATATTTTCTCATAAGACTTTTATACTTTTTTCCTTTATATTGGCTGTTCCACATTCAGTTAATTTTTTTGTAGAATGTGAGGTAGGGTTGTACTTTGATTCTTTTGCATTGGATTACCCATTTTCCAAGCACCATTTGTGGAAGAGATCATTCATTCCCCCATTGAATGGATTGGGACTCTTGTCAAAAAATAATTATTGGGAGTGAAAGTGGCTCAAGTGATTGGGTGCTTCCATCCCATACGGGAGGTCACAGGTTTGGTTCCCAGTGCCTCCTAATAAGAAGATAAACAGAGAGCAGACAGAGAGGGCAGACAAACAATGGGGGTGGGGGTGAGAAAGAAATTAAATAAATTAATAAAAATGAATTTTTCATAGATAAAAATAGATGAACTTTCAATCATATTCCATTTTTTCTATGTGCTGGTCCTTGTGCCAAAAACACATCATTTTGATAATGGTAAAATAATACTTTTGTAATTAATTTTGAATTCAAGAAGTGAGATCCTCCGAGTTTGTTCTATTTCAAGACATTTTTGGGTATTTGGAGCCCCTTCGCCTTCCATATAAATTTGATGTTTTAATTTTTCAATTCTGCAAAGACTGCTGTTGGAATTTTGATTGGAATTGCTTTCAATCTGTAAATTGCTTAATGTAGTATTGGCATCTTAAGGATTTTTATTTTTTCCATACATATACACGAAATATAATTCCATTTATTTGGGTGTTTATTTCAGATTATTTCACATTTATTTAGGGAGAAAGTGTAATCTGCTATATTTGGATGAAGTGTTCCATATTTTTACAAGGACTTTTGGTTTAGAGATTTGTTGAAGCCTCTATTTATTTATTGATATTATGTCTAGATGATCTAACCACTATTCAATGTGATGTATTAAAGTCTACTTCTATGAATGTAGACCCATCTATTTCTCTCTTCATTTATGTCAATGTTTGCTTCACATATTTTGAGACTTTCTTGTTAGCTACCTGTATATTAATAATCATTTTATCTTTTTAATGATTTGACCTTTTTATTATTATATAATCCCCTTCTTTGTCTTGTTGAATAATTTTTAATGTAAAGTCCGTTTTGTCTGCTATGAGTATAGCCACACAGCTTTCTATGCATACTTTTTAGATGTAATATTTTTTCATCCTTTCACTTTCAACCTTCTTGTGTCTTTGAATTTAAAGTGAGTCTCTGGAAT
>JAQZBX010001296.1:32791-85368 GCA_029593785.1 Cabassous unicinctus
TTACTTGTTAGTTGCTCTTTTTTTTTTTTTTAATTTAGCTGATCTCTTGTAATGAATCGTTCTATTTTGTGGCTTTTCAGAATCTATTTTTGGCATTTGAGGGTGTGATTATTATTTTCCCATTATGTGTTGATTGTGTTTATTCTTTTTAAAAGTCATTGAACTTCTTGGAAATCTTTATGAATATATTTCATTACATTTGGGAGGTTTTAAATCATTATATCTTTGAATGGTCTCTCTTCCCCTTTCTCTTTCTTCTCCTTCTAGTATTCCTACAATGGGTATCATGGCATGCTTTATGGTGTGCCATAAGTCTCTCAGATGCAGTTTAATTTTCTTCATTCTATTTTCCTTATGGTCCTCAAAATGAATGACTTCAATTGTGTTATATTCGAGTCCACTGGTGCTTTTATTTTTATCTGATAGATCCAAAAGGTCTAGAACCCCTACAGGGATTTTTACAATTTTCTGTTATTGTTTTCTTCAGCTATGTTTCATTCATTTTTTAAATTTTAAATTTCTTTCTCTTTATTGGCATCTCTTTGAGCATGTTTAGTATCATTATTTAAAAGTCTTCTTTGGTATACTCCAGTACTGATGTTCCTTGATGTTTTCTAATATTTATCATGTTCTTTTGCATGATTCATTATTTCCAACTTTGTTTATGTTTTAGAATCATTTGTTGCGACCTAAGCATTTTGATATTTTAATGTTTTAGCTTTAGAATAGAGAAACTGAGGCATAGGTTCCTTAAGAATGCATCTGGTTCATGGTATGATAGTTATTTCCTTTAATATGAGTAGTTTACAAAAGAAAAAAAAAATAACACAGGTAAATAAGAGCATACTTCTCTTTTCAGTTTTTGCTGATTGATGTATTTGAGTCTCTCCTTTAGATCTTATCCATACAAAGTATTTAAAGAATAGCACTGAGACAAAATGTATGAACTGCCAGTTTTTTTCTGAACACATGTCTTGTCATAGATATGTGCAGGTTGCTCTAGGAATTCCACTCTTTAAACAGATGTGAATTTTCCTTTTTCCCCAGGAAATTTCAGTTACTGATCGTCCTCGATGGCACACTGTATGTACCATAAACTACAATTATTTTCTCCAGGCAGCTGAAGTTTGCCTATTCTTCTGCAGTGTTTTGCAGCAGACATCAGTGAGCTGCCTCAACATGCAGGTCACGTTCTGGGACAGCCAGCCTATGATGAGTATCTTGGTTCAGTCTGTCACAATGTCACAGTATGGACTGGCTTGGAGATATATATACATACTCTATGTGCCTTAGGGTTACTCTGCTGTCTCTCTGAAACTTGGAAAAGGGACTCACACTGAACATGAGGGACAGGTATATGACAAGTTGAAGTGAGGATGGGTGAGGTGTTAGAATGGCACCAAGGGGATGCTATTCCACCATTTTTAAGTTGTCTTCTGTCTTATTTTGACCCTCACCATGCAAACCTTTAACGGCTTTGTGGAGCTTTGAGAAGAATGTTTCTGTCTGTATTTGCTAGTTGTTCAAAATTTCTGAGATGGGACAGGAACCTGGAATGTCTCATACCACCATCTTGATCTGTGTTGGACACTCATAGAAGAACATTTTGTTAAAAGTCTTTGTTTGGAATTCTCCAAATTCTAGTCTTCTTCTGTGATGGTTTCTGATATTTTATCTTGCCCATTTGGATAGACCATAATTTCTAATCATTTGAATATCTTGTAATAATTTGCTGTTCACTGAATATATTGATACTTTAATGTGATAAATCTGGAATTTAGTCCTTAAATTTACATTTCCTTAATTATGTATCCAGCTAGTGTTATGAGAGAGATTACCTGAATTAACAACATTATTACCCCCACTCCAAAGCATGACCCTCCAAAAATACCTTCCACTGTATTTACAGTTTGGCACTGGTTTAGGTACTACTCTCCTTCAGAGCTTAGCTAGCCTAACAATGAACCAGAGGAAGAACTCAAATTGAAAGTGTATGGTCCTCTCTGTTCTTTTCTGAGAATGCATTTTTATGTGTGTTTGTTCATGGCCTTAGAAATTTCTGTTTATACAAATCCCTCTTCCCCCTTTGAAACAATCTTTCCTTCCAGTACCAGGCACTCTATTGTATGTATTAAACATGGAAATAATTTGCACAAGGTAGCTGTAAATTGATTATTTCTTAAACTGTTGTAGCTATGTCTAGATTCAGGGAAATTTCTAAGACAGAGGACCAAAGTTGAGTGTTCTTTTTCATCCTCTAGGCTGCCACCAGGCACATTTGTACAGACATACATGAAACCCAGAGTGGGTTGGTTTTGCAGGTGGTCTCCTCAGAGATCTGTGTAGAAGGTGTGGAAAGAGTCGGTAATGGTGCCATAAGGTTTCATACCATTGTTAAGATGTATTTTTCTTATATCAATGATTGCCTAGTTGCTGCAACCCTCTTTTCTAGTGCTCTGTGAAAGAAGGTTCTGACAGTTTTTGCTTGCTGTTTAAAAATTTTGTGGGGTGATGAAATCTGTCATGTCAAATTCTGCCACTTTTTATGTCACTTTGCCAGTTTTTTAATTTAAATTTTAATTTTTTAATGAATCAATTTTATTGGTACATATTGAAAAAGCATAAATCCCTCTAAAGTGTACAATCAATGGTATGTGGTGTAATCACATATTTGTGCATTTATAACATCAATCATTCTTAGAGCACTATCATTATCCCAATAATAACAAACAAACAAAACTCATCACCTCTCAATTTCTCTATATGTTTCCTGCCATACATAGCTGCTATTCTTTTTCCTGCTTTCTAGTATATTTGTATTTATATTTTGTAAAAACAGTCTTATATACTGTCATATACAGTACCATGTTACAGTTTTTAGCTATCCTTCTAATAATGTACATAATCTTAGCTTTTACTTTTCAACCGCTGTCATACCTATACAATAGGATTGCAAGTTACAAACACCATGATATGCTTTCAGCATTTTTATTATTTTCCAAAGGTTTAGACACATGTTTACCAATTCTACACAGATGAAACCTCAGCTTTCTCTAACCTCATTCTATTCTCTGGAGACCTATATTCTAATTACTCCATGAGTTTACACAATATATTTAGTTCATAATAAGCCATACAGTAATTGTCCTTTTATGTATGGCTTGCTTCACTCAAAATAATGTCCTCCGGGTTCATCCATATTGTCATATGCTTCATGACTTCATTTCTGTTTACACCACAATTTTCTTTTCCATTCATCACTTGCTGGACACCTGGGTTGTTTTCAACTTTTAGGAATCACGAATAATGCCACAAAAATGCAGAAAATTCAGCTGACATAATGGGAGAAAATATTTGGCAATCATAAATTTGATAAGGGTTTAATATCCATTATATACAAAAAGATCATACAACTCAACAACGAAAAGACAAACAACCCAATTAAAAAACGAGCAAAAGATTTGAAAAGACAATTGTCCAAAGAAGAAATATGAATGACAAAGAAACACATGAAAAAATGTTCAAAATCACTAGTGATTAAGGAAATGCAAATCAAAACTTAAATGTGATATCATTTCACACCTATTAGACTGGCTGCTATTAAAAACTCATTAAACTGTAAATATGGGAGATGATGTGGAGAGACGGGGACACTTATTCACTGTTGGTGGGAAAGTAGAATAGTACAGCTATTGTGGAGGACTATCTGGCAGTTCCTAAAGGAATGGAATATAGACTTGCCATGTGACATGGCAATACCATTACCAGGTATATATCCAGAAAATCAGAGAATAGAGAAAGGAACATACATTTTTAAAAAATATTTTCAATTACTTTTGTATATTTTATTGATGGATTTTTGGTTTTCATTTTTGTAACTTCTTTGTCTGATTCATTAATTATTATTGTAATTTGTTTTTACAGCTCATAGCATGCATTGAAAGGGGTCTCTCTTCTATTGTCTGAAGTACAAGAGTGTCTGTCCCCTGTTCACCTAACTTCCAGTCTGTAGCTCTGTGCATCTGCTCAGTTTGCTGAAATCATATCAGTGAATTCATGTAATATTTTTCTTTCAGTGACTGGCTTGCATCACTCAATATAAGGTCTTCAAGATTCATCCATGTTTTCTCAACTGCCAATACTTCATTCCTTCTTTCAGCTGAGTAATATCCCATTTTTTGTTTAAACCACAATTTGCCTATCCATAAATCTGTTGATGGATACTTGGATTGATTCCAAATTTTGGCATTAGTGAATAATGCCACTAAAACATTGGTGTGCATATATCTGTTTGTGTCCCTGCTTTCAATTCTTGTGGATATATAGTCCTAGTAATGGGATTTCTGGATCATATGGCTTTCTTTCTTCATCTAGCTAAGTATTTGTGAATTTATTAATCTCATAAAACAGCTTTTCTTTTTGTTAAATTTTTCTAGTGTTTTTATTTATTCTCAATTTCATTTAGCTTTGCTCTAATCTTTATTTCCTTCATTCTGCTTGCTTTGGGATTAGTTTGCTGTTCATTTTCTAGTTTCTCCTTGTGTGCAGTTAGGTCTTTGATTTTAGCCCTTTCTTCTTTTTTAATATTAGCATTTATGGCTATAAAAGTCCTTCTCAGCACTTCTTTGGCAACATCCCATAGGTTTTGATATGTCATGTTCTCATTTTCATTCGTTTAAAGATACTTACTGATATCATTTGAAATTTCCTCCTTGACCAACTGATTGTCTAAGAATTTGTTGTTTAACTTCCATATATTTGTCCTTTTTCTTATTCTCTGCTCCTTATTGATTTACAGCTGTCTATTAGGTCTAGATTCTCTGACATATTATTCCAAATATCTGTTTATTTCTTGACGCTCTGTTGAGATGTTCTCCCTAATGGTGATAATGGTGTATTAAAGTCCCCACTCTAATTGTATAGGCATCTATTTCTCAACTTAGTTTTTCCAATGTTTGCTTCATGTATTTTGGGGTACCCTGTTTAAGTACATAGATGATAATGATTGTTATTTCTTCTGATAGATTACTACTTTATTAATATTTAGTGTCCTTATTTGTCACTTAGAATAGTTTTTCATTTAAAGCCTATTTTGTCTTATGTTAGTGTAGCTAGTCCCACCATCTTTTGGTTACTGTTTGTATGTAAAATCGTTTTCAATCCATTTCCTTGCAACTTCCTTGCATCCTTGGGTCTATGGTGACTTTCTAGCAGACAGCATATAAATGAGTCATATTTCCTTTTCCATTCTACCAATCTATATATCTTGGAGTTTAATCCATTAATATTCAATGATATTACTGTCAAGGCAAAAATTAAATTAGCCATATATTCTTTAGGTTTATATACTTAATTTATTTTTAATTTCTATGTTTTCTCTTCAGTTATTTTTACTAATAATCTTCCTTTTACACTCTCCTTCAACCCTCTCTATCCTGTTTTTGTTTTTCCTTTCAACCTGTAGAACTCCCTTTAGTAGTTCTTTAACATCAATGTTCTTGTTGAAAAACTCTTAATTTCAGTTTTTCTGTGAATATGTTGAACTCTTCCTCATTTTTATGTGTCAGCTTTTCTAGATACAAAATTCTTGGCTGACAGTTTATTTTTTTCTTTTAGCGCCTTATTTATGTCATAACACTGCCTTCTCACCTCCATGGTTTCAGATGAGAAATCATTGCTTAATCTTTTCAAGCTTCCTTTTTATGCAATGGATCTTTTTTTTTTGCTTGCTTCTTTTAGTATTCTCTGTGTCTTGAGCATTTGACAATTTGATTATTCTAGGTCTCAGGTTAGGCATGTTAAGATTTATACTGTTTGGAGTGTGCTGTGCTTCCTGGACATGTACATAGAAGACTTTCAAAAGATTTGGGAAATTTTCAGACATTATTTCCACAAAAAGTTCTGCCACTTTTCCCTATTCTTCTCCCTCTGGGATGTTTGTGCATTTTGTGTGGTCCTTTAATTCCCTGCTGAATTTTTTTCTGTCTTTTTATCTATCTGTTTTACTGTCTGTCTGATTTCACATGTACTCTCTTCATCATCCCTAATTATTTCCTCTGACTATTTAAATCTGCTGTTATGTGCTTCCAGAGCATTTTTTATTTCTAGCATTATGCCAGTCATCACCATCAGAGCCAATTTCCTTTTTGGTATGTTTCCTATGTCTTCCGTATCTTCCTCAAGTGACTTATTAATATTCTTTTACTCTTTCTTCACTTCAATAAGTTGACTCATGATATTTGCTTGCACATCCTTGATTTTTTGTCACACATTCTGAATTTCTTCCTGTTTCTTATTTTGTGCATCAGACTGGACCATGTCTTCCTGTTTCTTAATATGCCTTGTAATTTTTTGTTGGTGTCTAGGCATCGCTTTATCTTGATGTGCTTATTCAGATAATTAGCTTCTCTTTTTACTCTAGGGTTTTATTTATTTATTTATTTTGTTTGCTTGTTTGTGTATTGCTTCCTTTAAGACTCTTGTTTCCACTTATTCTATATTCTTGAATTTGTCTATGTTCTCTTGAAATAATTGTAGTTGTCTAATATTTCTCTTGAAATAATATTAGGACTATAGAAAAGGAAAGAGGGAAGAAAAGAAAAAAATAATAGCAATAATTTAAAAGATAGAAAAGTAAAATTAGAAGAGCCAGGAAAATAAATAATTAATAATAGTAAAAAATCATAAAAACACAAAGGAATAAAAATAAAGGTGGAATAAACAAATAGAAGAAAGAAAAAAGTAGAAGAAAAGAAAAGATGTTAAAGATGACATGATATGAATGGAAAAAATGAAGACCAAACAAAAAAATGTGGAATAAAATAAAAGCAACAGAAAAGGGGAAAATGAACCAAAGAAAAGAAAGAATCTAAGGAGAAAAAATAAGGAAAGAGAAAAAAGGAAACAAACAAAATGAAAAATCAACAAAAAGAAGACAAAAAATAATCAATAAAAACAGGCTTACCTTGTAGGCCCCTAGGAACTGTCTCAAACAGCTGTTGTTCATTGGTCAAACATCCTGCAGCCTGCAATCCACAGATAATGTACTCAGTTTTAGCAAATAAAATAAAGAATGTAAAAATAAAATAAACAGTAACAGATCAAAAAACCTAAAACCAAAATCAAAACAAAACAAACAAACAAAAAAAAAAAACTCAGGCCATGAGTTCCATGTCATAAAGTGGAAGTCTGGTGCCTGACAACTCAGTGGATCACTTTCTGGACCCTTTCTCTTAGGAAGTTCTGAGAATCAAACCGGAGATGTAGAATATGTGAGGCAGGTGTTCCTATATTGAGGTACATCCACTCCATATGTTAGGTAGGCTTCTGAAAGTTTTTCTGGTTCTCCCTGTCCCCTTTCCCTCAGGTAAGTTGGACTTCCAACAGTTTGTGGGCTATCTTTCTGATTTCCTTGTCTCCTGGGTTGCTAAGCACCTGTCTCCACTTTACTCCTCACAAGCTTAATTCTTCTCTTTCCTAGGGCAGTTGAGTGGACAGCCTACCTATTTAGATCCCTCTTCCCCTCTCCCTGGGACAGCATCAATGCTGGCTGGGGTCTTTTCTGAGAATCAAAGATGGCTCATTTGACTAAACTCACTGAAGAGAAACAACTGTCAGCCCTCCACCAGACCCCTCCTTCTCCCAGGGAGGAGAAGGCTGTTTCCCCACTCAGTAAGCTCCACTAAGCCTGGGGTTTTACTGAGGCTATGCACCTTGAGGGTAGGGTACATGTGCCATTCCCAACTGCAGGGGCAAGTAACTCAAAGTATTTGTTTCACCTCTTTGTCTTTCTGTCCCTCTCTCTCCTGGATGATGTACAGCACTTTCCTTGTATGCAGATCCCCAAAGCAGCTTCTCAGATTGCTTTTTGCTCTTCCTCCACTATTTTTGTGAGAGAGTTGGGCCCTGCCTATTTATGTTGATGCCATCTTCCCAAAAGTCTCCACATTTTCTTAAATGTTCATTACCATTCTTTTGTAAAACTATATGAATCTGATGTTTTCTTTGTGGCTATGTTCCCAAAGGCATAATTCAAATATACCTGATTTTATCAATTATTATGTATTTTTCTTGCAAAGAATGTGTCTGTTTTACCTCAGTTATCAATTTTAATGACAAAATTTCTTTATTCCAGTTCATATATATATTCAACGCTATGAGATGTGGAATAATACATCCTTAATTTATGAGCAGGAAAGAAAATTTTTATATCACCAATTTGTGTTTTCACTCATTTACTTTTTAATGGTTCATTAATGTTTATCAAGTAAGAAAAAGTATTTTTCATTGTTTTTATGCTTATTTTTACTTTATATTTTGTTACAAATTGATATTATAATAAATTACCACTAATTTAGTGGTTTAAAAAATTATTTTCTTACAGTTCTTATGGTCAGTAATCTCAAATTGGTCTCAATGTGCTTAAATCAATATTTCAGCCATGCTATATTACTTCCAAGAGACTCTATAGGACAGTCCATTGTCTTGTCTTTTTCTAGCTTCTGGAATATGCTCATTATCTTTTCCTCATGATCCCCTTCCAACTTCAAAGTAAGCATTGACCAGTCACTTCTTCCTCACAATGCCATTTCTCTTGTTCTGAAAATTTGTCTTCTTTGACCTTTAAGAAACCTTGTAACTACATTGGGTTCATGTAGATAACTCAAGATAACCTCTTTATTTTAAGGATAGCAGGATAGTCAATTTAATTCCATCTGCAAACTTTATTGTCCTTTAGCATAGTTGCAGTTTCTGGGAATTAAGATGTAGATGTCTTTAGGTTCCAGTATTCTGCTTACCACAGATGTATCCATATATCAACGGAACAGAATAGAGAAACAATAAACAGACCCACACAAACATGCCCAACTGATTTAATAAAGGTGCAAAAGGAATGCAATAGAGGAATAGTAGCCTTTACAACAAATGTTTTTGTAGCAACTGGACACCCATAAGCAAATTAAAATTAAACTTAAATGAAATATTGAAAACTATACAAAATAATTAAGAATCAATCATGGACTGCAATATAAAATGTAAAACTGCAAAGTGTTTAGGAAAACACATAGGAAACATCTTCAGGAACTAAATAATGACAAAGCACTCCTAGACTTACCATCAAAAGCACAATCCACAAAGGAAAATAGAAATAATTGAATCTCCTCAATATTAAAAAAGGTTTGTGCTGCCAAAGAGCCAATGATGAGAATGAAAAGAGAAAGTAGCCTTTGAGGAAGTAATTGAAAACCATATATGTGACAAACCATCCACTTAGGAAATGGACAAAATACATAGACAGACATTTCACTAAAGAGAATATGTAGATGGCAAATAACACATAAAAAGATACTCAATCCCATTAAGCATAAGAAAAATGGAAAGTTAACCCACAGTGATATAACACTACAAAATTGTGACAACAGCAAATGCAGATGAGGATATAGAGCAACTTGATAATCCATAAATTTCTGGTTGTACTGAAAAGAGGTGCAGCCACTATGGAAAAGAATTTGGCAGTTTCCTAAAACCCTAAAAATGAAACCAACTTACAACTCAGGAATATCACTCACTGGCATTTATACAAGAGAAATGAAAAGTTATTTCCTCAAAAAACTTGTATATGAATGTTCGTAGATGTTTTATTTGTAATAGCTCCTAAACTGGAACAAACACAAATATACTGCAAAAGATGCATGGTGAAACAAATTGGTTTCATATATACTATGGAACACTACTCAACAATAGAAAGTTAAAAGCTATTAATATACTCAATTTTTTGAATGACACTCAGGGAAAAATATTTAGTGAATTAAGCCAATTACAAAAACTTATGTACTGTGTAATTCTATTTATGTTCCTATTCTACATAACACTTAAGAAATTGAGATCAGTTTAGTGTTTTCCAGGAAAGAGGGAGAGTGGAAGGGTCAGTAGGTGCAATAAAAGTTTATGAAAGGGCAAGAGAAGGGATCTTTGTGGTGATGGAACTGTTAAGTGTCTTGACTCTGATGGGGGATACTTAAACCTACATATCTGAAGAAATTGAATAGAACTTAATTCACAGACTCATAAATGAGTACAAGAAAACCTGAAAAGCTGTTGAAATCTGAATAAGAATGTTGGGGTATCAATTACAATACCCTTATTTTCATATTACATTATAGTTTCACAAAAAGTTAACACTGGGAAAAACTTTTTAAAATATACAAAATAGAAAACAGATTTAATTATTTTTTAAAACTGCAATTATATAAATAAAATTTTTACTTTAATTTTATTACAAAACCTTGTTATCATATTAAATATCTGGGCAATGGTTTCCTTTGGGAATGGAGGGAAGGTGTTGTGATCAAATTAAGGCATTAGGAGTCCTATTTATTGATTTCAAGGTGGTTATACAAAGGAGCTTACTGTTTAAATTTCATAGAATATTTTATTTTTATATTTATGCATGTGTTTGTGTGTTTATGTGTGCAAGCATGAATACATGTTTGTATACACATATAAAATGAAATTTTATTTAGAAGCACTGATTGAAGTTGGTGTGCTAAGGGTGGGGGAAATGTGATGAGAATACCAAGAAAAATATGATGTTTATATGCCATGAATTTGAACCCCAGGATAGCCTTGGGAAGAGCACCTCATCTCAGTCTCAAAATTTGCTTGATACAGAGAGTTGAGTGTGGGTTATCCACTTCGGTTGTCCAACATATTAAACTCCTTCGTAAACTCTCAGACTTCACCTCACTTAGTTTGGATTCATTTAGGGATGATGTAGATATAAAATAAACACAAGAAAATATGTTCAATATTATTAGTCATTTGGGAAATTCAAATTCAATCCATATGAGAAACCGCTACAGACATTAAATGGCAAAAAAGTAAAACCAATAATTACAAGTGTTCATGAGAATGCTGAGCAAATGGTTTTTCTATACATTAGTGGGACTGCCAAATGGCAAACCACCCTGAAAATAAGTTGACAAACTCTTATAAACATATATTTACAATAGATTGACATAGAAGAAATGAAAACTTATGTCCATATAAAAGCCTGTACATACATGCTCATAGCACGTTGATTCAAAATTGTTAAAATGAAAAAAAAAGTCAAAATAATCCAAAAGTCCTAAAAGGAGTGAATGGAGAAGCAATATGTGTCACCACTCTAACAGAAAGGAACAAACTATTGATAAAAATAAAAAGAATTCATCTTAAATCAGAATTATAAACCCAGAAAATTTCATCAATTTTATTGTATGTAAATTTATAAAAAGATTTTTTAAAGTGATAAATAATAGAGGTTTAGTTAAAAAAACATTAATACAGCTTTTTCAGCAATAATGTCAATCAACTATGGAAGCTTTCATCAATAATTGTACCAGGGCAAAACAGGTCCCACCAAAGTTAAGATCCTGTTAGTAAAGAAAGCAGGAATGGATAGTGGGTAGTCAACTAGTATTATCATTCACAATCCTATAAATTTGTGAATTGTGTAGTCCAAATTTAGATGTACTTATGGTTTTTCTGTTTCCTGTGCAACATGGAGATATGAAGACAAACAATAGATTACATATTATAAAACATATCTTAGGTGCAAAATAGGAGATGCAACATTTATCTGCTGGTGAAAGAAAGTCAGTATTCAATCAATTCTATGAAGCCATCAATCATAAGATGTATCATTAAATGATGACATAAAAAAAGAAATAAAAATGCTGTCATTTAAACTTATGCAATGATTTCTTTTGTGTATGCTTGTGAATATTTATCTTACATTCATTTATAAAGGCCTTTCAGAATTTTTTATTTTTTTCTATATTTTTAAGGAACTTTCAGATTACAGAAAAGTTATATTGGAAACAAGGGTTTCCCATATTTCTTCCCTCACATTTTCCCCTTTTAATAACATCTTTAATTAGCTTGGTATATTTGATACAATTGATGAACAAATATTGAAGCATTGCTACTAACCATAATCTATAGTTTATACTATGGTTTACACTTGCACTGCACAATTTTATAGGTTTTGGTAAAGTATATAATGGCCTGTATCCATCATTGCAATATCATGCAGAACAATTCCAGTAACCAAAAAAATGCCCCCTTTTCACCTATTCTTCCCTCTCCCTCCCCTCAAAATTGCTGTTGACCACTATCTTTATATCAATATTCAAATTTTTTCATTACTAGAATAATAGTAAGTCTATTTTTGCCCATGAACCACATAACACAATTTCCTCCTTATGTTTGTTCATTCCTAAATCTTGGGGATTCTGGGATGGCGATACCCACTCTACTTCAGATTGAGAGGGGTTAAGATCCCATGGGATAATCTAACTAAAATTGTTTGCAGATGTAGATACTGTTTTGGGGAATGTGTGTTTCCATCATCATCATTTTGTCAGTTGTCCTGGGAGAGCCTGATGAACTGAAGAGTATGTGATGGCTGCGACTCTCCTGAAACACAAGGCTTAACCAGCATATGAACACACTGAAGATTTAAGACTCTGGGACATATATTTAATGAGTATAATGTTAATTATATGTTCAAATAAAAGGAGCAGAAGAATAAACTATTTGTAAAAAAGTTATAAATGAGAAACTATTACATTGGGAAGACAGATTAAAATATATTCCAAGGTAAGACCCACTGACAGGATGTCAATTTCCTGGGGTTGTCTGCCCCGCCTACAGTGTCCAGATGTATCTATAACCCTCAGGAGCACCCGCGCTTGAGGCATTGTTTAGTGTGGCCGAAAGTGTGATCGTCCTAAATACATGCATAAGCATAACCTCTGGAATGACCTCCTTACTCACTTTGAAATCTCTTAGCCATAAAAACTCTTTTGTTTTTTATATTTCCCCCTTTTGGTCTAGGTCTTTTTTCAAAATGCATCACTAGTTGTCACTTGGTAATCTCTCAGTGCCAGGGAGACTCGGTGCCTGGTAGTCATGTCCCACACCAGGTTGGGTGGAAGGCAGTCAGTTTATAGGCTGAGTTTGGCTTAGGGAAAGGCCACATTTGAGTAATAAAGAGGTTTTCAGGCAGTAACTCAGGCAACATATATTACTAGGCTAAGTTTCAATTTGACAAGAATAAGGTTCATAAGTACAAGTATTAATATCAAAGAGCTGGCATACTAGTCTGTCCACTTTTTCTAGGCACTGTCTACTTGCTTTTTTACATATATCATTCATGAGAGTACAGGAAAGTAAAATGTGATTAACATAAACTGTAAACTATGTCTGCAGCAATTGCAAATACTTCACTTAAGAAAATACTGCTTTCAGAAATGTTAAAATGTGAAGATATTAAAAATTATCATGAGTACGCAATTCATTTTTGATGAAATGGAAGAATTTCTGAATTTAATGAATATCTTGCCTTTATTTCCATACTGGAAATACTTGCTTCCTCAAATTAGATTTTCTACTACATAAGTAATTTAAATAATGTCTTTTTAGTCCTTACTTTTTTTTAGGTTATATTTTATTTTAAAATTTTATTTCTTCCCACACCCTCATTGTCTGCACTTGCTGTGTCTGTTCATCTTCCTTGTGCTTTTTTATTTTTAGGAGGCACTAGGAACTGAACCTGGGACCTCTGATGTGGGAGAGAGGTACCTAATTGCTTGAGCCACCTCTGTTCCCTGCTTTGTCATGTCTCTTATTATGTTTTTCCTTCTTGTGTCTCTTGTTGCATCATCATGTTGCATCAGCTTGCCACACCTGCCTGTCAGGTCAGCTTGCCACCTTCCTCATCTTCTTTAGGAGACACCGGAACCTCTGCTTCCTGCTTTATTGTGTCTCTCATTATGTTTTTCTTCTTGCATCTCTTGTTACATCATCTTGTTGTGTCAGCTTGCTGCACCTGTTCATCATGCTATATTGCTGTCTTCTTTAGAAGGCACCAGGGACTGAAGCATGGACTTCCCAAGTGGTAAGTGAGAGCTCAATCACTTGAACCACATCCACTTCCTAGTCCTTTATTTTTAGCTGTTCTATAAATGGAACCATATATGTCTTTTTCCATGATGTGCTTCCATATATTCACTAATATTCACTAATGCCAGAGTGGATATCTCCTACTATTGTATAGTATCCCATTATATTTATACCAAATAATCTATCAATTCTCAGATCAATGGATATTTAGAGCTATTTCTTTGTTTTATTCTTATGAATTGTTTTACTATGAAATTCTCATGGTTGTTACCTGGAACGCATGGGTGAGCAATACCCTAGTGCACATATCTAGGTATATTGCTAAGTCAAGATGATAGACTTTCCTATTTTGAATACAAACAAATGAATATATGTGTTAAGTAATTTTCAAGAGGAAGAGGAGGAGAAAAAGAGTTGATGTTGCTAAACACCTCCCAGAAATGTGCCTTTCAGTCATAGATTTGTAAAACCAAAGACAGTGTTTAAGGCATGGTTAATCACACCTGTGAGCATGGAGAAAGATAGGGCTCCAATAGGATAAAGACTGGGGATTCAGACTACAGCATAGTTGATGTCACAGTATCTGTTAAAAGATCACTAGTGTGCTATGGAACATGTAAATTAAAAAAGATGATTGTGTTTCATTGTCCAAATGTATGTTTAATTTATTGAACACTAAGGGAAACCATATGGAAACAGCTTGCTCCCCATTCTCTTGCTCCTTTCATGATGGGTTTCCTATGTTACTGTTTGCTTAGTCAAAAATATCATGGTACTAGTGACTTCCATGGTTCTCTATTTTGCCTGCATGTTGATCTGCATGCTGCTTTCTGCTAATCTAGGCATTATGTCCACCTTTCTGCAATGTAGGTTATATTGGGCACTGATATTTTATAGTAAAGAGGCTTCCTGTTGGATATTTCAGTGACAGAATCTTGGTCTACTGTGTTTGCAACAGGCTTTACTTTAAAGTGACTAAGAAAAGACCAAGTTCTGCTTGGGTCCTTTAAGCAAGAAATGAAAATGAGAGTGAGTGCTATAACCAACAGATACATGTACAATAGGGAAACCAAGTAACAAAGAGGAAAGCATGGGATTCTTATTTTGACTGAGGTGATTGATTGATGGATACTGTTTCAAACTCTTACTGACTGATGACATCATTTCTCAGCTTTAAATGAAAGCAGACCAAGTACAAATTTCCAAATTTAAAGATAGACCCAAGACTACAGATCAAGGTGGCACATAGAAAGCCAAGAAGAGAAAAACTTGGAGAAAGTTAACATTACAGTCTTGAGAGAATTTTCTCTTCTCTGGGAACACTCGTTTTATTTTTCTCTCAAAGCCATCAAATGATTGCATTACGCCCACATATATTATTTCAATTGTAATCTCCTTCACTTACAGACAGCTGACTGTAACTCCAAATTACATGTACAAATCCTTCATGGCAACATCAAGATTAGTCCTTGATCAAAAAATTGGCTATGATAGGCTAGCCAAGATGACAATGAAATTAACCATCATACCACATATGGTATTCTTGTCTTTTTAAAATTTTATTGTCTTGTTAAAACATAAAATAAAAAAAAAACAGTAAGCAGAAATAGAGATGAAGAATGAAATCCTACAAACCATACTTTCAAAAGTAAAGTGAAGAGTAGGGAATGATTTTGATGTAGGGTTTTGGCACAATGTATGGGGACAGCTCTATTTACGTTCTCCAACATGGCAAACCATTTAGGTAAAATTTTCAATAGATAATATAGACCTTCAAAGAGTGACCAAGGGGGTGATATTTTAGTGTACTCCTCTTAGTTAGTGAATATAAGTGAAATAAGATCAGGTTGCTCTTTTTTCATGAAGTAATTTGCAGCTGGAGAACATTATACCATGTGAAGTACTTATGGACTGGACACAGGAATTCAAGGCAAGTAGGTAAAAATAGCATCTTTCTAAGTATAGCTTTGAGTTCAATGGAAATAAGGATTCAACATTTACCACAAATAATGAGAAATGTTGGCTTCAGCTAAATTTGGTAATCTGCCATTCTTTTATCAAGGTTTCAGTTGTGATTGTCATAAACTAACAGTATGGAAACTGGAATGGGGATGTTGGCTAAGTTGGGGATACCAAGCATGTCAAGATCCTATAAGTTCCTTCTAATTTTGCCACCTGTGTTAGACAAGCCTAGAATTCCTACCCATTATGAAGTGCTTCCATGATATAATTCAAATTTAGGTATCCCTGCTACTTTTAGTTTGCTAAAAGCTGCTGGGAGGAACATATCAAAAATAGGTTGGCTTTTAACATGGGGATTTACTAGGCTAAAAGCTTTAGTTCCAAGGCTGAGAAAAATGTCTAAACCAAGGCATCCAGCAAAGCTTTCTCCACGAAGATTGGCTACTGGAGACCTTGGACTCTTGTCAGGTGGCAAGGCACAGTGACATCATCTGCCATTCTCAGTATCTGCCTTCTCATATGGGCCTTGTTGCCTTCAGCTTCTGGGTTGCTGTGTCTGTGGCTTTGTCCTCTCCCAGGTGCATCAACTTTTGTAAGCTTCTCTTTTTCTCTGCAGCTTTTTTTTCAATAGCTTAAGCTTTGTGTCTGGATACTAGTTTTTTGTTTGTTTGTTTGTTTTACATATGGAACTCCAGTTGTTAAAGAACTTTTTGTTGAAAAGACTATCCTTTCTCCATGCAATTACCTTTGCTCCTTTGTTAAAGATCAGTCGAGTATATTTGTATGGGTCTATTTCTGGTCTCTTTATACTATTCCATACATTGATGTGTCAAACCTTGCACAAATTCCATAATCTCTTGATTACTGTAATTTGATATTATCTCTTAAAATTGAATAGTTTGAAACCTCCAACTTTAATCTTCTCATTATTGAATTGGATATTGTAGGTCTTTAGTTTTCCCTGTTGACTTTACAATCATTTCATTAATACACCAAATACAGTTTCCTGAGGGTTTGACTGAAATTCCAGTGAATCTATAGATCAAGTTGGAAAGATTTGTCAATGTAATAATATTGAGTCTTTCAATCCGTGAGCAATATAATTTCTTTCCATTTCCTTAAATCTTTGATTTTTTTCATGAGTTTCATAAATTTTCATAGTGATCATGTAAATATTTTATTATGTTTTATCAAATTATTTATTTTCCTTTCTGCTCTTGTAATGAATATTGCTTTTTTATTGCAAATTATAATTGTGATTTGGTTGTGTATAGATAAGCAATCATCTTTTCTTATGTTAACGTTGCATCCTGTTACCTTGCTATAGTCACCAAATAGCTTCAGGAGATTTTTTATTTTATTTTTTATTTTTTTGGAATTCCTTGGGATTTTCTACATAGGCAATCATGTCATCCTGAAACAGGAAAGTTTTATTATTCTTTTCCTTTCTGTGTGTTTTTATTTATTTTTCTTGTCATAACATGAACTAGGAATTCCAGTTTGATGTTTATGAAGAGTAGTGAGATAGTACAGTCTTGATTATTCCTGATCTTTGGCGTAAAGCATTCAGTTTCAAATCATTAAGGATGATAATAATGGTAGGTTTTGGTAGAGGTTTCTCTTATATAAATCACCCAAAAGTGAACTTTTTGTCGTGGTTCTGTTGCTTACTTCTTCAAAGTAACCTTGGTCCATTAGAGCCTACTCAAATTCCTACTTATACAATTATTTTAAAAGTAGCTCAGGTATACAGTTTCAACTAGAGTTACCCTTCATTACAGTCCTGGCAAAAGTGTGTCCAAGTTCTGATCACCATAAATAAAATAAAACTCTTCATTTATAAGGCCCAAAGCCACTTTAGCAGCTTGGTACTCTCTAGGTCAGATGCTACTCTTGTGCTGAGTGAGCAAAATCACGTAGATATGGCATCACCTATACATAACATTAACTAACCATAACAGCCCACTTCCCTTTCCTTTCTTATTTCACCTAGAAATTTTTCCTTTGCCTTGAACTGTGGTGACTCTCCCCCACTATGATCTCTGGAAAGTTTCCTGTTGAGATGCACTGCCCTTAGGACTACAAATCTGTCAAAGTATCACACACCCATAAGTGACTTCTGTTTTCCTGCCACCTAGTGGTCCAATGTTTTTCATCGATGACTCTGAAATCAATTCTCTATTTCAAACTCACTAAAATCCTTTGTCAATGTGATGACATTGGCAAATTTCTAATTTACCAATAGTTTTATAATGAAAAGTTATATGATATTGCTAAATGATTTTATGCACAAATTTATATGTTCATATTACTTTCCTTTTTAGCCTGTTGAATGGGTAGATTATATTGATTAATAAATCTCATTTGGTTCTTGTGTAATTCCTTTTATACTATTTGAACTTAATTTGCTAGTAATTTGTTGAGGATTTTGCCTCAGAGTTCATGAGTGATATTGTTCTATATTGTTCCTTTCTTGTAATATATTTATCTGGTTTTTGGCCTCTTAGAATGATTTAAAAAATGTTCCCTATGCTTCTAGTTTCTTGATTGTTGTGGATAATTCGTTCTTTTTATTCATTAAATATTGAGTAGAATTCACCAGTGAGATGATCTTAGGTGGGAGTTTTCCTTATTAGAAGGTTATTATTTATCTGGCTTATTTAATATATATGGACCTATGAATATTAACTATTTCTCTTTGTGTGAGATTTGGTTGATTGCTTCTCTAAAGGAAGTAGTCCATTTCACTTAATTTATCAAATATACAGGCCCAGAGCAATTCATATAATTCCCACATTATCCTCCTAATGTCTGTGGGGTAGGTAGCAATGTCCTCTCTTTTCCTTGTGATGCCAATGATTTGTGACTTCTGTCTTTTTTCTTAGCATTGGTCAGGAGGAGAAATACCTAAAGAAATGTCAACACACTTTGATATAGGTGCCAGTGTCACCATCAAAAGCAAGACTCAAATGGCTCTGATGGAAAGAAGTTTTAGTCACATAGAAAAGAGACAAAACAAGGTCAGCTTCACAATTGGGTGTCAGTTCTCCATAACTAACCGGTCTCATTCCTTGGTAGAAAGAGGGAAATTTCCTATGGGCAGCACCATTCTTTTGTGTTTGTGTGCTATAGTGAAAGAACTCTATTTGCCTGGGACAGATATACCACTACGGTAGGAGTTGGATATCTTAAAACATGCTCACAAGAATCAGACTGTCTCCAGTGAATATTTACATAGGCTGAGAACAGTCAGGGAAGGAAGGAATATTACAGGTATGCTCCTTATCTATTAGGGGATTGCATTTTATCCCTCCAGACTGAAGCACCTAGTACTGAGCACAGGATGACTTTGTGGGTTCCAAGAAAAGGTGGCAGTCTGTTCTAGGACTTACTCTATCCTATTAGCCTGTTTGTGGTGTTATCAAATTTAATTTTCTTTCCAAACAGAGAGCTTTTCATTTCATTGATTTTATCTATTTCTTTTTAAATTTTTATTTCATTTACTTCTGCTGTAAGTATTATTATATATATTATTATCCTATCTTTGTACTTAAACCTGTCTTTTCCTGGTTTACTTGGGTGTTAAATGAGATTATTGCTTTCAGATCATCCTTCATTTCAAATATATGCATTTAATGCTGTACATTTCCCCTTAAACTACTTTTTCTGTATTCCCAAAACTTAATGTCATATTTTCATATTCATTTATTTTGGGATATTTAATAATATCTCTTCAAGCTTCTTTTATTATGTATGTACTGTTTATAAGTGTATTGCTTAATCTTCATATATTTGGGCAGTTTTCCAGCTATTTTTTAAAATCTATCTTAATTCCATTTTTGTCTGAAAATGTATATAGTATGATTTTTATAGATTGCTAATATATATTTTATGTATCAGTTGAAAGTCATCTTGAAAATTTCCATGGGAGCTTCCATAAAATGTGTACTCTTCTTTGTTGGATTAATTTTTCTTTAAAAAGCAATTTTATAGTTCCTCACTGAGTATCAGAGTTTCAGCTCCCCTTGGGGTGTCAGGCAGTGGGAAGTGTTGGATAAGTTTCCATGAGCCTATTTAGGGTCCCCTGAGTGGAGTAGGGCGTCCAGAAAAGGCCTCCTTTTGGGTCCCTTGTTTCTCCAAAAAAAATTTTTAACTTAGTTTTACCACTAAAATCTGCCTCAAAACCTGCAGAGAGAACCCTGCAGGGTAAGTGATTGATGAACATGGGCAGGTTGAGAGGCTCCACAAAGCCCCAAGAAGGAATGCTGTTCTTCCTTAGCTTTGTTTGACTGTTTGCTTGTGTTTTTATTTGGTTTTCCTTTGTTTGTTTGTTTGTTTATCATTTTTCTTTCATCTTTCCTCTCCCCCCACACCTTTTTAAATTAGGTGCTGCTGGCTTGTTTCTTCTTTGCTGTGCTTCTTCTTCCTGGATTTCCCATTCTCTTTGTATATTGATTATGTTTACCAACGCTATGTCTTTTCTTCCTTCATCTTTCTACCTTCTGCTTTCTGTTTTTGTTCTTACATTCTACCTTTTTTCATTTGTCCTCAACTTCATGGGTGTCGATTTCTAGCTGGTCGATTTTGTTTTCTTTTCATAATTATTATTATTAGGCTTTTCCCTTCAGCCCTTTATTTGCTCTTTCTTTCTCTCTTCATCATTCTGGCCTTTTAAATCATTCAATTTCTATTTGGTTTCCCATTCCACTGTAGGTACTCCACTTTTTTCCCCCTATTACATTACACTGCATACATGAGCTAAATATTCATTTTACTAAGTCTGAAACGGCCCCTCTTCTAACATTTATCAATATTACTCTTATCATTTTTCCTTTCTTACCTCTTTTGATTCCTCTGAACCTAAACTTTTTCCTTCAAGGGAACTTAGAAAGCAGCACAGAAATAGAACAAGAAGAACAGAGTGTCAAATGGAAAACTTAACACACACACAGAACCACCAGGTAAATAAAACTCTAGAGCAGAGAGAGAAGCTAAGCAACTGAATAAACCCACCAAGATAAAATGATGAAAAGAGGTCAACAAAATATTACAAACCACACTGAGAAACAGGAAGACATGGAACAGTCCAATGAACAAACTAAAAACCAGAAAGAGATGCAGAATATTAAACAACTAATCAAAACTATCCAAACAAATATAGTGGACCAACTTAATGAAGTGAAGGAAGAGATTAAGGATATTAAGAAGACAATGGAAGAACATAATGAAAAAATTGTAAACATACATAAAAAGATAATGGGTATTATGGTGATTTATGGAACAATCCAAGAAATAAAAAAGATGCTGGATTCACATATCAGCAGATTTGAACAGGAAGAAGAAAGAATTAGTGATGTGAAAGACAGTAATCTGAAATCAAACAGATAGTAGAATAGATAGACAAAAAGATAGGAAAAATCCAGCAGGGACATTGGGATTTAACTGACAACAAAAAATGCAAAACCATACACATTATAGGCATCCCAGATGGAGAAGAGAAGGGAAAGTGAAAAGAAGGCCTGTCGAAAGAAATAAGGGCTGAAAATTTCCCAACCATATTGAGGGAGAAAGATGTACATGTCCAGGAAGCACAGCACACCCCGAACAGTATAAATCCCAACAGGCTTCCTCCAAGACATATTCTTGTCAAAATGTCCAATGCTCAAGACAAAGAGAAAATACTCAAGGCAGCAAGAGAAAAGAGAACCATCAGATAAAAGGAGAGCTCAATAAGATTAAGTGTTGATTTCTCTTCTGAAACCATGGAGGCAAGAAGACAGTTGTATGACATAGTCAAGGTACTAAAAGAAAAAAATGTTCCAGCCATGAATTCTCTATCCAGCGAAGTTGGCCTTCAAAAATAATGGAGAGCTCAAAATATTCAGGATAAATGGAAATTAAGAGAGTATGCCAATAACAAACATGCACTTCAAGAAATACTAAAGGAAGTTCTGCAGGTTGAAGGAAAAAACAGGAGTCAGAGAGTTGGAAGAGAGTGGAAGAACAACTAAAAAGACAAAAAGATAAATAAAAACCACGCAGGACATGTATAAACACAAAGAAAATATGGCTGATGTAAGAAATTCGTTGAGAGTAATAACACTGAATGTAAATGGAGTAAACTCACCAGTCAAGAGACACAGATTAGCAGAATGGATAAGGAAATATGATCCATCTAAATGCTGTCTACAAGAAACCCACATTACATCCACAGATTCAAAGAGGCTTAAACTGAATGGCTGGAATACAATTTTACAAGCAAACAATGACCAAAAAAGGACAGGAGTAGCTATCATAATATCGGACAAAATAGACTTTAAATGCAAATCTATTGAAAGAGACAAAGATGGACACTATATATTAGTGAAAGGGATAATCTTTCAAGTAGAGAGAACAATCATAAACATTTATGCACCTAATCAGCGTGCCTCAAAATACATGAGGCAAACACTGGAAAAACTAAGTGGAGAATAAATGTCTCTACAATTATAGTGGGGTACTTTAATACATGATTATTACCATTAGACAGAACATCTTGACAGAGAATCAATAAAGAAACAAATGCTCTCAACAATACATTAGAGGAGCTGGACCTAATAGACATATACAACTGCTACACTCAAATACAGTGGGATATACATTCTTCTCAAGGGCACATGGATCATACTCCAAGATAGACCATATGCTAGGTGACAGAACAGCTCTCAATGAATTCAGAAAGATTGAGACTATACAAAGTAATTTCTCTGATCAAAATGGAATGAAATTGGAAATCACTAATGGTCAGAGAACCAGATTAGGCACAAAGATATGGAAGTTAAACAGCATTCTCTTACACAAACAATGGGTCAAGGAGGAAATCTCAAAAGAAATCAGTAATTACCTTGAAATGAATAAAAATGACAACACAACATATCAAAGCCTATAGGATGCAGCAAAAACTTAATTGAGAGGGAAATTCATAGCCAAAAATGCATATATTAAAAAAGAAGAAAGAGCTAAAATTGAAGACCTAACTGCACACCTGGAGGAATTGGTAAAACAACAACAAACTAACCCTAAATGAAGTAGAAAGAAGGAAATAACAAAGATTAGAGCAGAACTAAATGAAATAGAAAAAAAGAAATCACTAGAAAAAATAAACAAAAACAAAAGCTGGTTATTTATGAAGATCAATAAAATTTACAAGCTCTTAGCCATACTAAAAAAGAAAAAAAGAGAGCAGATACAAATACACAAGTATAGAAATGAGGAAGGGGATTTCACTACTGACCCCACAGAAATAAAGAGGATCATAAGAGGATACTTTGAAGTGTTATATGGCAACAAGAATGACAATTTAGTGGAAATGGAGAAATTCCTAGAAACTCACAAGCATCCTACATTGACAAAAGAAGAAATTGATGAACTCAACAGTCCAATTACAAGTACAGATATAGACTCACACATCAAAGACCTCTCAACTAAGAAGAGCCCAGTAGCAGATGGCTCCATAGCTGAATTCTACCAAACATTCCATTAAGAGCTAACACCAATCCTGCTTAAGGTTTTTCCAAAAAATAGAAGGAGAAAGAACATTGCCTCACTCATTCTATGATGCCAACATTACCCTAATAACAAAGCCAAACACAAATACCACAAGAAAAGAAAATTACAGGCCAATTTCCTAATGAACCTAGATGCTAAAATCCTCAAAAAAATACTTGCTAACCACATTCAGCAACATATCAAAAGAATTATACACAATGACCAAGTGGAGTTCATCCCAGGTATGCAAAGATGATTCAACATGAGAAAAGTAATCATTGTAATACACAACATAAACAGATTGAATGAAAAAAATCATATGATCATCTTTACAGATACAGAAAAGGCATTCTACAAAATACAGCACACTTTTCTGATAAAAACAAGGCAAAATATAGGAATAGAAAGAAACTTTCTGAACATGATTAAGGGTATATATGAAAACCCCAATGCTAACATCAATTTCAATGGTGAAAACCTAAAAGCCTTCCCTCTGATATTGGGAACAAGAAAAGGATGCCCACTATCACCACTCCTATTTAACATTGTCTTAGAAGTACTTGCTCAAGGACTGAGGCAAGAAAAACATAAAAGGCATCCAAATTGGAAATAAGAAGTAAAAATTTCACTAGTTGCAGACAACATGATCCTATACATAGAAAGCCCTGAGAAATCTACAGCAAAGCTTCTAGAACTTATAAAGGAGTTCAGTAACATCACAGGCTATAAAATCAATGCTCAAAAATCAGTTGCATTTCTGTACACCAATAACAAGCAATCTGAGGAGGAAATCAAGAAAAAAATACCATTTACACTAGTAACTAAAAGTATCAAATATCTTGAAATAAATTTAACTAAAGATGTGTAGGACTTATATACATAAAACTACACAACAATGTTAAAGGAAATCAAAGAAGACTTAAATAAATGGAAGAATATTCCCTGTTCATGCATAGAAAGACTAAACATCATCAAATGTCTATCCTACCCAAACTTATATACATACAGATTTAATGCATTCCCAATGGAAATCAACACTGCATTTTTAAGGAATTGGAAAAAATAACTATAAAATTTATTTGGAAGGGTAAGAGGTCCCAAATCACCAAAGACATATTGAAAAAGATAAAAGAAGATGCAGGTGTCACACTAACTGCCTTTAAAACATCCTACAAATCTACAGTGGTCAAAACCACATGGTATTGGAACAAGGATAGACATATTGAGCAATGGAAATGAATTGAAAATTCTCACATAAATCCTTAAATATATGGTCATCTGATATTAAACAAGGCCATCAAGCCCACTCAGTTCAGAGAGAATGGCCTCTTCAACAAGTGGTGCTTGGATAATTGGATATCCATATCCAAAAGAATGAGAGAGGAGCACCATCTCACACCTTACATGAAAATCAACTCAAGATGGATCAAAGATCTAAATATAAGAGCCAAGATCATAAAGACCTTGGAAGATATTATAGGGAAGCATCTACAGGACCTTGCAATAGGAAATGGTTTCATGAACTTCACACCCAAAGCAGGAGCAGCCAAAGAAAAAAATAGATAAATGGGATCTCTGCAAAATTAAAAACTTTTGCACCTCAAAGGACGTTATCAAGAAAATAAAAAAGCAGCCTACCTAATGGGAGAAAATATTTGGCAATGATATATGATAGGAGCCTAATATCCTGCATATATAAAGAAATCCTGCAACTCGAAAAAAAAAAGACAAAACATTTAAAAAATGGGCAAGTGACCTGAACAGACAATTCTCCAAGAAAAAAATATAAATGCCAAAAAGCACATGAAAAATTATTGACATCGCTAGCTATCAGGGAAATGCAAATCAAAGCTGCAATGAGATATAATCTTACACCCATTTGAATGGTGGCTATATAATAAAACAGCACACTGTAATTGTTGTAGAGGATGTTGAGGAATGGGAACCCTCATCCACTGCTGGTGGGATTGCGGAATGGTCCAGCCACTGTGGAGGACAGTTTGGCAGTTTCTCAAAAAACTAAGTATAGATCTTCCATAAGATCCAGCGATTCCTCTGCTGGGTATATATCCCGAGGAATTGAAAGCAAAGACATGAACAGATATATGCACACCAATGTTCATAGCAGCATTGTTCACTCTTGCCAAAAGTTGGTATCAACCCAGGTGCCCATCAACAGATGAATGGATAAACAAAATGTGGAACATACATACAATCAAATATTACTAAGCTGTAAGAAGGAATAAATTGCTAACACATAGGTTAACATGGATGAATCTTAAACATCTTATGTTGAGTGAAGCATGCCAGGCATTGAAGGATGAACAGTACATGACCTCACTGATTTGAATTAAGAAAATTGGGCAGCCATTGAGAGCTATTGTCTGAAAGATAGGTTTACAAGAAAGAGAAAGAGAAGAGAAAGTTGTGAACCACCACCCATACGGACGTAATCTATGGTAAAGTAATAGAGTGTAGTTGCGTATTGAAGGGTTAAGACAGGTGGGTAGTGATATAATTGGGTTTGGTGGTGCAGGGTTGACAGGTGGGTAAATTGGGAAGGATGGGTTAGAATACCCAGGATAGTGGGGTGAGAGATGGGACAGGGATGAGGTGAACACTTGGGATTTGTGGGTATGAGGTTGACAGTACAGAGGTGAGAATGCTCTTATGTCAAAATGACAACGAAGTGTCACTGGTTTAGGGTGTTGTTTTGGGGGGCATTTGTGACAGGGCATATATGAAGCCTGCTTTTAGGGAGTGTTTGAGTGTTGAGTGTGCCAACTGGTGATACGACTAGAAAAAGACCTCGAATAAAATGGGTAAAAGGTTAAGACAAATGAGTTCATAGGGCTAAGAGACTTCAAAGTGAGTCAGGTGATAATCCCAGAGTTAATGTTTATGCACAACTCAGTAGGTCATTATAGGTTTCTAATGTGGATATCACCCAAAATAGAGGACTCCTGAGGGCTCTGGAGACACCCTGGGCCTATATCAGGGTGGATAGCTCCAGAGTTTAGTGCCTTATCAGTGGGCCCTACTTTGGAATCTGAGCTCCTGATAATGACAGAGTTGGACCCAAATATGTCTTCCCTGCACATGGTCCGTCTGTCCCTTATACTCAAACCTATATGTGGTGCTGGAGTTTCTAGGTGTACTTCCAGAGACTGGAGTCTTTGGGCTGTCCATGGGCCAGCTGGTCCCGGAAACTTGGTGGAGCTGCAACTCCTAATCTACAGCTCAATGGACTCACCCAAGACACCTGGAGGGGTGATGATGACAGACAACAGCCATGGAGAGAGTCTGCAACTCCAGGCAGGATAATCCCATCCATCTTATCCATGGGATATAAGCCCCCTCTCACTTGGAGGTGGAGGGGACATCACCATCTCAGATTCCTCAGGATGGGGGAAAGAGCTATGGACTAGTGTGGACTTACTGGTATTCTGTTATAGACATATTGTGATTCAAGCAATGGAAGAAATTACAACATTAATGTGAAGCCAGTGGCCACTGGACACTCTGGGGGCAGGGAGAGGGAAAAGCAGTTGTAATACAGGGGCTTTTTCGGGACTTGGGAATTATCCTGAGTGACATTGCAATAACAGATATAGGCAATTTTATATCAGCATATAACATGCAGAACTATGTGGGAGAGAGTGTGGTGTAGAGTGTGAACTATGGTCCATGCTTAGTGGCAAAGCTCAAGGATGTGTATATCTATTGCAGTTGATGTGCCACATTAATGAAGGATGTTCATATGAGAGGTTGTGGGAGGTGTGGGAGGTAGGGCATATGGGAATACCTATAATTTTTCTGTAACATTAGTGTAATCTAAGTATCTCTAAAAATAAAAAAATATTTAAAAATATATATATATATTTCAACCAAAGAGCCACTATTCTCTAAGCTGTCCATATAGGCCAGTGAATGATATTTCCTGACATAGAGGGATCAGGTTATCCCCATTTTACTCATTTTAAAGGAAAATTAATATTAAAAAAGTTTGTCACATAGTTTAGTCTTAGCATAGGTTTGACTCTAAACCCTTATTATTCAAAGGAATAGCTGAAAAAACAGCATAAGGCATCAACATATTTCTGAGCTCTTCTTTTGCCATCTGTTAGTGAACTGGGAGAGTTTAAGCATGTTTCTGTGGAGAGGATAAAGATGAAGTATGGGATGACCTGGTATTCACACTTCTAGGTATATAACCCAAAGATTTGAAAGCAGGGACTCAAGCAGATATTTGCATGCTAATTTCATAGTAACATTATTCACAGTTGCCAAAAGAAGAAACAACCATATATATGTGGTGTATATACCACATTTTGAATAAACAAAATGTGGTATATACACAAAACGCACTATTACTCGGCCATCAAAAGTAATGAAGTTCTGATACATGCAATAACTTGGATGAATTTTGAAAACATTATGTTGAGTGAAATAAGTCAGACACAAAGGGAAAATATTGAATGATCTCACTGATAAAAATAATTAGAATAAGCAAATTCATAAATTTAGATTGCCAGAGCCTGGGGTAGGTTAGGGAATGGGGAGTTGTTGCTTATATTGTGCAGTTTCTGTTCAGAATAAGCAAGGCATTTTGGTTGTGTCTGGTGTTGATGGTAAAAGGCGTTTTACAGATGATTAACAGCACTGAGTTGTATATTTGAATGTGGTTAGAAGGGGAAATTTTTAGATCGTGTATACGTTAATAGAATAAAAATTAAAAAATTCATAGGACTTCAGGAAATCAAGTAAACTATGGACAATAGTTAATAGTACAATTATAGAAATGTTATTTCATAGATTGCAACAATTGTACCACACTAATGCAAAATGTTAATAATAGAGTGGTATTTTATGTGTTTTTTCTTTGTAAACCTACAGCTTCTCTAATAAAATAAAGAAATAGAAAGGAAAAAAGCAATTAGATCAAAATGACTAATAATGTTTACAGGTCAACTACATCTTCACTGATTTTGTCTGTAGGATCATTTAGTTACATCTGTTACATGAAGTCTCTAAGTATAATCGTGGAGTTTTCTATTTCTCTTTGTAGTTCTAGTAGAGTTGACTCATGTATTTTGAAGCACTGTTATTCAATTCATACACATTAAGAATGTTTATGTGTTCTTGCAGCTTTAATAGACATTTCATTATGTACTGGCCTTATTCTGATAATTTTTTTTCCTGATAATTATTTTGTCTGATTTTAACACAGCTACTACTTTTCTTTCAGTTAATGTTAGCAAGGTAAATATTTTTCCACACTTTTACTATTAATCTGTCTGTGTATTTAGATTCAAAGTGGATTTGTTATAGACAATATAGTGTGGATATTTTAATCCATTGTCACAGTCTGTCTTTTGATGGGGTTGTTGCAACTCATTACAGTGGAAGTAATTACTGACATACTTAGATTAATATCTACCATTTTGTAATTGCCTTCTGATCTTATAAGTGACAGTTTTCCTTTCGCCTCCCCATTTTACTGCTTTCTCTAGTTTTTGTTGAACATTATGTCTCCTCTATTAGCATATCATTTATAATTTCTAAAAATTTTTATTTCCCTCAACTTCCCAACACACATTTTTATTAAAATTTTATTGACTATATAATTTATACATGAACTTATATAAAAAATAAGTGTAGAGTAAAAGCTGTGACTTTATAAAATAAATAAGCATATCATCATACAAGGGTCCCATACATCACCCCACCACTAACATCTTGTTTTGTTGTGAAATATTTGTTATAAACTATGGAAGAGCATCGTCAAAATATTACCGGTAACTATACCCCATATCTAACATTTTGTGTATTTTCCCCCAAGCATGTGATTATTATAATCCTGTATTAGTATTATACACTTCTTATAGTTTATGAGAGAACATTGTCCTGTTTTTAATCTGTTAACCACAGTCCATCTTGCATCAGTGGATTCCCTGTGTTATACAGTCTTATGCTTTGTAAAATCTGTTCAAAGTATGCACTCAGTGGCAATTATTTTCTTTTAAAAGTTGTGCTGTAATCACCTCAGTACATTTTAGAATGACCAACATACACTTTAACTAGCATAATGCCATTTTAAATAAAACAAAACCACTTTTCATGTAGTGAAGCTACCTTGTTATACATTATTTTCTATTGGCTTATTTACCCAAGGATGGTCAAGTTGTCACCTTCAAGTCAAAAATAACTATCTTAGTTTTCCTTTGATTTTAAATGCTGTTACTCATTTCATACCTCAACATGTGTATCTTTAAATTCTAAATGATTATATCACATAGGCCAAATGAAAAATATTATTTCTGTGAAACTTGATGATGGTTTAGCAGAGAGGGAATAAGTAAACTATCAGAAGTTTAATATCATAAGCTGTGGACATACCTCCATAGACAACTTAGTTTTAATTTATCCTACATGTAAAAATGAATAATAGAAAGACTTGATTTGAAAAAATAATACACTGGTTTTGACTTGTGCTCAATAAATTTTTTCTAATAGGTGTATGGTAGGCAAGATAGGAAGGGAAGAACAATAGTGCCAAGAAGTCAAAGTAGCATACTATAAGATATAAGCTAATTATGATGTAAGGAAGATGTGAAATATAAAAGAAGGAGAGAAAGAGCAAGGTAGGGAGAAAGAGAGAGAAAGAAAGAGCAACGGGAAAATTGATGACATTCATGAACACACTGCATACAGTAAGTGGGAAGTTTTAGTTATGAAAATTATAATTTTTGAGAAAGTTTAATAATTACTTCAAATATGGCCCCATTATGCTATGTTTTTGTTACAAAGTAAGAAAAGGATTGCAACATTTTTTTGGAAGAATAAATCTTGAAATATTAGGAGGAAGACATGTCTCTAACAAGTTGATCAGAACATATTCATTTTTAGAGAACTGGAATGCTTAATTGAAGAATAGATGGAGCAAATAGAGCCAGAAGAAATTTCTTAAAAATGAAGAATTCTTGTGCAAAAATCTAATCATAGCCATGAATAAAGGACTGAGCCAAGATAGAGTGACCTAATAAGAATTCACATTGCAGGTGTTGGGAAATATCAGCAATATTGGCAGTAAGAAGAATTTTCTGTAATCTTAAATCCCAAAATGCACATATTACCAAAGAAATACAGACATTTTTGGTTGGTGTATTAAAATTATTTTTGTGATCAGTGGTAGTCAGTAAACCAAAATATAAGAAGAATGAATTCTTCATAATGAAATATATGAAGATACGAAAGATCTGGTTAAGAATAGCAAGTGTATTATATTTGGACGCTACCAAGTGAATTAGTAAAAAAAAAAAAAAAACAGAGCTTGTAGGAGCTCTAAATCAATCATGGATTTGGAGCCTATGAATAGCGATTCAGAAATTCCTGTGTGATTGTCCATTTCCTTTGATCTGAGATGCAGGTTCTATAAATAAAGTAGAGAATAAGCATAAGTGAATCATTGCATACTAGTATGCATATGCAACTACAAATTGGATAAATAAGAAATGTGTTAACTTATAATTGAACATTAACGATCAAATATAATGCTTTATTAGTTGGTTATGGGTCATTAATCTTTACATGCCTTGTCAGTGAAAGACTGTCCTATTCATCTTTGCAGCATGAGAATCAAGGTTGGCATACACATTTGTTTGATATGTTTCACTTGATTGAAGTGACTCAGTTTTGCAGTTGCTTAAATAAGATGTGAAATATTCTAAGATGCATAACTTTTTTTTCTTAGACAACAAGAGATCGTGGAAAAAATTACCAGTATATATTTGGACTCAAAATGAAGAGAAAACATTTTCAAATTCTGAATTAGGAGCAACTGGATCTCAATTTTGTTATTTGGACTTTACAATTTTGTATCTGTTTGTTTATTGCATACAATGAGTTCCTCTATGGAGTGTAAATTTGGGTCTTGAGTTGTTGTTTAGAGATCGTTTTCCATTTATGCTATCTTCAAACTTCTCTTTTTCCCTTATTTGAAAATATGGATATTTCTTTTTCTTTTATTCTGACCATTTCTTATTTTATCCAATTGCTCTGCATTCTTAAATTCTTTACATAAGCATTAAGTCCTTCTATCTATTCACACTCCATATTTGTATAACTCATTCATTATCCCTTATGATTCTGTAATATACAAAGATGTGATTTATATCCCGATATCTGATCCTCCAATTCTCTTTCCTTCTGAGTTTACCCTCCTTAATCTTCCACTAATAACTGTACAACTCCTTTTATAAAATTTAAACAGCTATCTTCTTTACCCTTCAAACTGACTTCTCAGAATCTTTAATATTAACAACACTAAGAAAAATATGAGATAATATACTTTCTCTGAGTTTATACTACATGGAAAACACTGACTTCATTGTCTTATAGAAAACCCTAATGAATCTCATGAAAATCTTGTGAGGTAGTAAATTATTTCACTTTCCAAAAAAAGAAATCAGTGATGCCTGTTAGTCCACTTGCAATTGATGACAAGAGTATTCAAATTTAGGTCTGCAGAATCAATAGATTTGTTTTATTTTCTTTGTAGACTGAAATCCATGGAGGTAGGAGGATAGATACTTGCAGTTTTAGAGTACCCCCAACATTAATATGTACATATGGAAATTTGTGGCAAGGCAAATGTCCATATGGAACTGTCCCCTTTGAAGGGTATTCAGTTGTAGAAAAGAAAATTTACCAAGGACCTAATAGAGTATGAGACTGTGGTCATAAAACAGGAAATTTTACATGTATCAGAAGTTTAAAAAAAAAAGATGAACATGGCAGATATTTCACCATGAAAAATGCACTGGGCAGCCAGGATTTAATTATCTTGGAATATTTGACCCTCAGTCTGAGTACATAATATATAGTGTATGAAAGTGGAAATAAATATTCATCAGAAGTGAAATTGTACTTATTGATTACTTGGAACACCTTTAAGAACATTTCATAATTGTGTGTAGTTTTGATAGATCCTGAATGAGTAAAGTAGCCAAAGGGGGATATATATTTGGAGAGCAAACAACACACAAATGGAGCAGCTTGTATATCAAAACAAGTAGGAAGACTTGAAAGTGGAAGAAAATTTTTAAAAAGGCTTCCTAGTTGAGAATATGTTATAGAGTACCTAGAAATATATGTTAAATTGTTATATATCTACTCAAGGGAAGATACAGAGTCACTTGAATATGACAATGGTATATCAGGACCCGGGAATGTAGATAATGATCTTTCAAAATTTTGTAATATTTTAATCAAAAACATCAATTTCAACATGCAACATATAACAGAAAAAAATCTCAGAAAATGGAGATAAAATGAATGCCAGGTATGACACCTAGTTTGTGGTTCTTGTTGTCTACTGGAAGACAGTCATAAAAATGAATAATTACAAAGCAGTTTAATGTCTCACATTGTGGGAGACATTTAAAGAAATGCATGTCAGAGTATTGATTTGCTGAATGTACTATAAGCATTTGTGTGTCACAGAAGAAGTGGAATTTGAATTTTGCAGACAATGGTTATAATGTTCCAAGTAGCAATTTATTATGGAGCATGAAAATGAAGAAACAGCATTGGGAGTCTTGAGTGTGGAATGATTGAGTGGGTAGCTGAAAGCAAGAATAAATATAAATGAGTTTTGTGTGATGTATGATCATACAAATCTTGCCATAAATCTTGACTTTTATGTCATCAAATTTGTAGAAGTCACTGAAGAACTTTATTTATTTTTATGGCATGAGTTGGCCTATATCATAGAATGATATCTTGCAATATTGTTGACAAAGAGTTGAATAGGTGAGGTCTCAGAAAGAGAAACAAGACTGTTGTTTAAATTAAGCCAGAGGGTTTCTGAAGTGTATAATTTAGGGCTGACATGGAGAAAATAATGGTAGTGAAGAAAGAAGAGAGAATTGTGCTTAGAGTATACACTGCCAATTAACCTCCAATTTGGTTGTTTTTATCTGGAAGGTAAACTTGTAAGCTGTTGTTTGGATGAAAGGTACTACTTTCATGAAACTAGAAATAAACCTAAAATCACCGAATTTAAATAATTTGGTTTAATTTCAAAAGAGAGATAATGAAACCTACACTGAAAGTATATGACATATAGGGGAGAATTAAATATTTGGAAAAAATGACCAATTATACAAAGAAGGATAAAGTCCAAAATGAAATTAAAACATTTTAAAAATTTCAGCCTGGTGTACTGGATTGTTAAGAGTACTAGTTGAATAAATGAATTAAGAATAAAGCAGTTTGGTGGATGAAGGAAAGGGATAAGGGTATTTTTAGATGTGAAAATGAAGTGCTTATTGTATATTCAGGTAAATGTGGTCAAGAGAAAGTTAGAAATACAAGACTAGGTGTCATTACACGTTGATGACTTGAGAGTTATACATAAAGCCAAGGAAATACATGTAGTTTCCAGATAAAACAGCTTGGTTAAGGAATTTTTAAAATATGGAACTTGATGATAGAATATGAAGAAATACCAAAATTTACATGGTGCCAACTTAGATTCAGTTGAGTGCTGATGAGGAAGATTCCTTATAGACAGAAGAGAAGCAGCATTGCAATGTCATCTGGGGGATGGCCTGCAATTGGCCTTATCATCAGTGTGAAATAACAGAGGAAGAAAAAGAGTAAGTAATGAAATGATGTTTGACTCCCTTAACCAGTCATAGAACATCTGAACTATATGCGAGTTGTAGTGCTCCACTACTTAATGTTTTCTTCAACAATACAGTTTCTTCAAAGCAACTTTTATATCTTTGTTCCTCAGAGAATAGATAACAGGTTTCAAGGTAGGTGTGACAATCGAGGCCAGATGACCCTGGGTTGGGGAGTATTGGAAAGCAGGCCTCCAGTATGTAAATATTCCAGTTCCATAAAACAAAATGACAGTAGTCAGATGAGAAGAACAGGTGGAGAAAGCTTTCCACCTAACATCCACAGAGGATATCCGAGCAATTGTGGAGATAATGCAGACATAGGAGAGGACTGTGAGGGCAAAGGCACTCATGACGATGCAGCAGCTAACAGGAAAGCCCATTTCCTCATTGATGTGGTAATCAGTGCAGAAAAGTCTCATGACAGGAAGAATGTCACAGAAGAAATGTTCAACAAAATTGGGCCTGCAGAAGGGGAGGGAGAAGGTATTAAATGTGTGGAAGGCTGAGAATATGGCCCCAGTTACTCAAGCCATGACTACTAGTTCATAACAGTCTCTGGCTCATCAAGACCCCGTACATCAGAGGTCTGTAAATGGCTAAACACCAGTCATAGGCCATGGCTGTGTGCAGAAAGCTCTCAGTGGAGGAGTATATAATAAACACATAGAGCTGAGTGTCACACTCCAGGTAGGAAATGACCCCAAAGCCTACAAGGGAGGTCACCAGGGCCATGGGGATGGTGACACAGTTATAACACATGTCTAGGAAAGAAAAGTTCTTTATGAAGAAATACATGGGAGTGTGGAGTTGGCTTTCCCTAATCACAGATATAATGATGGACATGTTCCCCAGGAGGCCAAAAAGATAGATAAACAAGAAAAATATGATTATGAATTTCAATTCTGGGGTTTCTGTAAAGCCCCTGAGGATTAATTGAGTCACTTTTGTTTGATTTGACATTTCTCACTCTTGAAGTTTCATTAGGATATGCTGACAGTAAGTAAGAAAAAAGAAAGAAAATTGACTTGGACCATGCCCATGCAGTCCCACTTTGTTTATAAAGTGTCTACATTCTATAAGTAGAAAGATCAAACTCATTCATTTTTCAATGAATCATGTAATAATTTTTATGAATTAATTTGCATTGGGCACAATTCTTCTAGCATGAGTGAGAGAGGGAGAAAGAAAGAGAGAAAAGAGAGAGCGAGAGAGAGCAAGTGCACACATTAGGGAACAACTACAAATGATTTCTTACCCTTAAATTTTGGATGGCCTTCTTGAGAAGCAGTATCATATATTATTCACTCTTCTACATGTTTATACATTTCAACTCCTCCTGATGTTTCAATATTAATTCATTTTTTACTTAATAGAGATGCCCATTTTTCATTTTTGTTGTTTAATTATTCTGTCTTCACTTAACCTACATGAGCCCATCTTTTAATTTTTTTCTTACCATCTATCACTACCATGAACAACCTCTTTTACTGGTTTTAATTCCTCTAAATTTTCCTAAAATATTGATTTCCTTGTGGAATCTCTCTCAAACAACTTAAAATCATTCTACTAAGCTTCTTGAAAAATGTCCTTTTCAAACAAAAATGAATGTTTTCTAGGCTTAACTTCCCAACTGCCCTCTCTCTGTAGATCTAAATCTACAATATATCACAGGATCCAAAACATTATTTTTATTGTTTCTTTTAAAATACTTTTCCTTCTATAAATGGTTATCCAAGCTAGAAACCTGGGTTTTATCTTTAACATTTCATTGAAGGACATGCCCATTCAAACACCATATACAATTGATTTCACCTATTCAAATTTTCAGATGATTGATATCTCTGCTAAAATATTCACAATTCTTACCTGAATGAATATAATAGGGTTTGAGGAGACTCCCACCTCCACTTTCACTTCCTTCCAGGCAAATCTGCATCCATTAGCCACACTTTTTCCTCTCAGTTGCAGGGCTAATTATAGCACTGCCTATTAAAACTCTTCATGCAGCTCTACTTAAAGAGATATTTCTTATCTATTGGATATTGAAGATAAGCCCTATATAATTTGAGTCCTGCCTACTGCTTTGGAAGCATACTGAAATATTTACCCATCTCTAAGTGCAGACCATTTTCTAGTGATTCTCTGTCTTTATTCAAGATAAGTACTTGTCCCCATTCCTCATATAAAATTATTGGTGCCTATTCATATTTTAATACAGATAGCCACAAAAGTTGACCATATATTCATAATCCTATAAAAAGTTAAATTCTAGCACCTGGAGAACTTGATAATATTTGTTTTCCAAAATGATTTTTTCTTTCCATCTGTAGGAGAGTTATGAATCAGCAGGGATGGTGCTGCATTTTTTCTCTCTATCCATTGATTAGCAGGGCCCCATTATAGTATGAATTCAATTGTGAAAATATAAATGGACTAAACCAAAATCCACCAATGTTATTTTCCCTTCAGATAATAGGCAATTTGGTCAGATGCTTCCATAGGTGTGAGTTCTCTGCAGGATATCTAGCTGCAGGAATGCTCAAGTTCCTACATGGACAGCCAGATATCATCTAAATTTTCATTAGTACAGGAATATGAAATAAGGCAGTGATGTTTTGTTAAATTAGGGTTACTCCTATGGAAATATATTTGCTACACTAAGCTATTCCTTCTCCTAATTATTCCAGTTCCAGGGAAGAGAGTATATAACAGAACTGGAAAGCCAAGGCGTCACATACTTCTGTTTAGTTCCCAAAGCATCTATTTATTTTAATTCCAATCTTGTTTAAATATCAGCTGTTTGATTCAGAGATAGATAACATACAAAATTGCATGGGACAAAGTGTAAAAACTATAATGCAAACTATAATCTGCGGTTAGTGACAATGCTTCAGTATGTGTTCATCAATTGTAACAAATGTACCACACTAATGAAGGATATTGTCAATGTGGGAAAGTGTGGGAAGGGGAGGGAGTGGGGCATATGGGAATCCCCTATATTTTTTATGTAACATTTATGTAATCCCAAGTTTCTTTAAAATAAATAAATATATATATATACTTTTATTTTTTTAATTAGAAAGAGTTAAGTTTGACTAAGACGCTCCTCTCACCATTTCCATGCCAATATGCTGGCAAGCAGAAGTATACTTAGAGGATAATCAAGAGCACTGGATTAATGTCTGCATGCTGGACCAGCCAGTCCCTGGTTGGTATAGGGTAGGGGTTCTTAGCCTTTTTTCTCCATGGACCTCTTTGGCAGTCAGGTGAAAACCACAGACTCCTCACTAAATCCACACTATACTGTGTATTATTTAATAAATATATCACACCCACACCAACACATCCCCACAAAAATAATGTTTGATTTTATTTCAGTTCAAGGTCATTGGCTCTGGTTAAGAACCCCTGCTGTACAGGATGGTGTTAGCACTTTCTGAGTTCTAAGTAAGCAGTGAATAACCTTGAGAAATGGCAAGATTTATAGAATCTCCTCCTCTCCCCATGAGAGTACACTTGGCTAGGCAGATGTCACTCTGGTTTTTTTCCCATCTGGAATTCTGTATGTGGTTTCCAGTTGTGCCTTCTGTCAAGATAGCAGGAGAGTAATCAAAAGGGCTATATTGGAGTGACTTAACAAAGAGGGCCTAGTAAAAAACCCAAGTCACATGAAGTTCCTGAAAATATCACAGAAGCGGAACCAACACAATCACATTCCCCTTGGGTGTAAAGAAGGATTGAATTGAGAAAGACCCTCCACATTCAGGAGGGAATTGTGTCTAAAGTGTTTATGGATGCACCAGGCATCAACAGGATATCCAGTGTGACTAGAGCCAGGAAGATACTGACAATTCTATGTGTATTGTTTCCATGGATCAAAGTCCAAATCTTGTGATAGTACCACTTGATTGAGGCTACTTGGTGTGCCTGTGTGCTGGATATGACCTCTTTCTCTTCTCCCCTTCTAAAGTAAGCCCCTGAACAGGAAGCTATGGTAAATCCTGGAAACTAGATGCTACCCCCAGGCTTTGGAAGAGTAATGTGGTAAACCCTGAATTGGCTTGAAAACCCTGAAGTTATGAAGTATACTCAGAAGTGATTAAAATACTACTTGTTTCATAAGGGGAAATTGAATTTAAAGATGTTTGCTCAGTTTATTTTTTGAAAGCCAAAAATGTATTTATGAACTGTTGCTTTGCTGGCTTGTGAAAATTTATACTTTTTAAACAATGAAACTGACTCCTTTATTAATTTTTTTTGCTAATACAAAAACTTCTAATAACAGGGTATCCAGTAAATTCAGTAATAAATGAAATAAGTTCATTATACCATTAACTTTCCCTGACCAGTGCACTAAAATATGAAATTAAATAAAATACATGAACATTTAAAAGGAAAGGAAAAATAAGTTAAGGTAATTATTTTATCAGACTATGTTATTTTCTTTATATCATCCAAAACCTATAAAATGAATTTTAACACATTTTACAGAAAATATTTAACAAGAAAAATCATGACTGCCTAGACCAAATAATTAGAAATATTCAAAATTATAACATCAAAAATATAGTATACAATAAAAGTTCTAAAATATATTTAAATATTAGAATAAGAAAAGAACTCATAGCTACAAATCTTCACTGAGAGATTTGCAGAATCTTCCTAAAGAATATATGGATATATGGAAGTTCTTGTAACCTGCTCCTGAAAAAAATAATTATTTTACAAGATGTTCTATTTATCAAGGACATTCTGAAGGCCTGATTAAAGAGCATCTCAGGCACAAAAAAATGCCATTCCTTAAATACAAGTCAAAGTCACCTCTGATACATTTTTTCATAATTTAGATAATTGTTTTTAAAGTACAATCTGTTCTTTAATTACTTTTAATTGTAACACAATCACTATAAAATCTCTAACAGATTTGATATATTGACCCAAATAATTATTAAGCTTCTTTAGAAGAAAGTAGATAAGAAATGTACATTACTTAAGCATTGAAACAATTGGTTCCAACATATAAATATACAAATAAATGAACAAATTCTAAAATAATTCTTTCTATATAAAGAAAGAATATGTGTTATATTCATTAAATATCTAAAATCACTAGGTAAATATTATTACATTTTTATTTTTAGAATTTAAATTTCTGTGAAAAATCAAGATAAATCTTAGAATGCCTTGCCATGTAAAAACGTGTAAGTGGATTAAATAATTAAACAACAACAACAACAAAACGATTAACACATATAGGGACTTATTCAATTTATCTCAGAATGGGAAACTGCAATCCACATAAAATTACAGAAATTATGCAGGTAAAACTTTACTATTGAAATTTTAAAGTTTTGAGATAACAGTGAACATAAAATGTGTTTTAAAAATCAGTCATTAAAAGGATAGCTATTTTCCACAATGAAATACTCTCAGAAATGCAATATATTTAATATTAGCATAAAAACATATTCAATAGAATAATTGACAAGAAGGCCAATCAGACAGCTCATCAAATAATCTAAAAGGATCAGTGGACATATGACAATAAAAGAGTTTAATCTCAGTCCCAATAAACAACTTGAAAATAAAAACACATTGAGAAAAAAGGACATAGTTTCTCCACTCCATCCCCCTTTTATTTTTTCAGGTGAAATTAATGTACACCCAGGTCAATTTCCTGAAGCCTTCTGTCATGGTGTTAGGATTATCTTTTTGCAGACTGTGGAATCTCAACCCTCTCACAAAGTAATGGAGAAAATCACTGAAACAGAAAAATGGGTTGAAACCCTGAGACAGGAGAAATGGAGATTATCCTCCTGCTACTTCCTTTAGCACATAGAATCTTTAGCTTCACTTCTGGACGGGTTAGTGACATGAATTCCCAGATTTCACACCACTTCATTTTCTCTGATCTCAAGTGGGTGAGGGAAACCCTTTCCTGTATTATATGAATCTCGAGTTAATGTCTTTTAAAAAGACAGATTTTGGCAGAATGTTTTATTTTCATTATATACGAGTAAGTAATTTCATTCCCTCGAGGCTGTATGAGAAAAGCTACGCTTAGATTTATACAAAAAAGGACAGTGAATATGATATTAAGCCTGAAATTTACTGTTCTTAGTCTCTAAATTCCACTATTACAGTTTCATTCTTAAAAGAAACCCCTCTAAAATGGAAACCAATGCATTAATTTTTGTTATTATTTACCAGCATTTTTTATTTAACTGAATATTATGTATAGTCTTGTACAGTGTTTTATAGCTAATTACAGATGGGGAAAATATGATCACCTGTTACCAAAGATACTTTGAGATATTTTCCATGATTTGTCGCTACTAATGCCTAAATTTACATTTTTTATATATTTGTAAAAACTTACAGTAGAGAGGAAGTACTCTTGTCTTTTTGACAATATGTTATTATTAGAGAGACTGTGAACCTACAATACAATCATGCATGTGTGGAATTCCCATACAACACACTTTCACCAACACAATCAATTGTTGTTTAACATTTGTTACAGATTATGAGCTATTATCATCAGAATATTACCACTATCTAAGCTATATAACGTATATTTGGTATATTTTTTCCATATCCCCCTATTATTATCACACTTCATCATTGGCATTGACGAAAGAATAAAACAGTATTTCTGTTAACTATAGTTCAGAAGTTATATTAATTGTATTTTTCTCATGCTTCTTCACATTCTTAGTACCTTGTAACAGTGAGGTTCATTTGTTCTCATTCATAGAAAGATATTCTAGTATTTGTGCTATTAACCACAATTCTATTCCACCTCTGGATTCTCTATGTTATTCAGTCCCTAGATTATTCTCTAGAATTCTTTCAATCGGCAATTACATTCAAAGACTACTCTTTTCAGCCACAATCCCTTTTATAAACCAGGTGAATTAGCTCTACTCCCAATGCATTCTTTGTTGCAACAATTTTAATTGGCTTTTGTAAGGTCTACAAATATATACATTGCTCCATTTATTGTAGTATTTCTTACTATCAATAATTAGATGTTTGCTTCATGGTCAAAAATGTGTAATCTGGGTTCTGTCATGAGGAATGACTAGGAGAGTTGCTATTACTAAAGTTAGCATTGTAGTGAGAAAGAAAGACAAATCCTTCCGAGGTCTGTGTATGCTCAGGATCAATGAAGACTAAACCTTGGAAGTACATTAAAGGGAAAAGCTCAGGACACACAATTCTGATGCAATTTACACTTTGTCAAAATTTTACATATTCTAAATTATCTGGGTTACATTGATCATTTGAATACTTTACTGGCAAGCAAGTATTGAATATCTACTAATATATTTGGTGTTGTCCTAAGGATTAGGTTTGCAAAAATAAATGAATTGTCATGACTTCTGGAGGACATTATGTGGTTTGGCAAGCCACCATTTAAGCTAAGAATGTTAGTTAATTTGATAAATGTGCAAAGAGAAATAGTACAAAATGCCACTGGGACAGGAGAAGTAACTTATACATTTATTTGGGATCAAGGAAGCCTGCTGCAAGAAAAAGAGGACAGAATGCTCTATTTTTAGCCATTAAGTAAATTAAAACCAAAACCACAATGAGAAGCCATTTCACCCCCAGTAGAATTGTTCCTAAACCAACCAAACAAACAAACAAACAAAAACAGAAAGTAGCATTTGTTGGAAAGGATGTGGAGAAATATGTACATTTATTCATTGTTGGTAGCAATGTAAAATGGTGTAGTCACTGTGGAAACCAGTTTGGCAGTTCCTCAGAAAGTTAATTATAGAATTATCATATGACCCAGAAATCTCATTTCTACGTATATACCAAAAGAATTGAAATGAAGGAGATGAACACATCTTTATATACTTATGTTCACAGTTGCATAACTCAGAATTGCCAAAGATGGAAGCAAAACAAATATGTATCAAAAGATGAATGGAAAAATAAAATTGTGGTATATATAAATAATTGAATATTACTCCATCATACAAAGGATAGAAGTTCTTGTTACATGTGACAAAATGCGTGAAATTTGAAGACATCAATTTGAATGAAATAAGCCAGAAACAACAGGACAAACATTGTATATTTTCCCTTATATGTAATAATTAGAATATGAAATTTCATAGAGTTGGAAACAAAATAAATTTTACCTGTATCCAGGATAAGAGAAAAGAATGAGGAAATGATTCTTAATAGATACAGAGTTTCTGTTTGGGGTTATGAAAAAGTTTTGATAATAGGGGTGATCTTAGCGTAACATTGCTAATGTAACTAATACCATTGACTTGTCTATTTGAGAGTGGTTAAAATGGAAAATTTTTTCTGGGTGTGTATATATATTTACAACATAACTCATGTGAAATTTTTAAAAAGACCGTAGAACTGTACAGCACTCAGACTGAACACTAATTCTTTTATATACCTGATATAAAAAGTAGATTATAGTTAATAATATAATTATAATAACATTGATTCATCAATTTTAACAAAGGTATCACACTAATACAAAATGTTACTAATAACTATTTGAGGGGGTATATGGAACTCTCTACTTTGTTCATAATTTTCTATAAACTTACAAATCTCTAATAAATACAAAAAGGAAAAAAGTAAGGGAAAAGACTAGAACTAAGATTAACCATATACCCCGCTTTTATATGGGATGCTAATCAATGAGAGAAATCTTATCCTAAAATATTATGTCATTTTCAAGTTCACATGAATGTGTAGATACCAAATGGTTAACAGTAAATTAATTTGTATTTGTATTGGGGAGTAATGCAATTTCACAAAAGAAATGTGTTGCTTCCGTAATCAGAAAAACAAACCAAATCCATAAGATTATTTATCTAAAAATCTTACGTGTCAAATCAGTGCACATTAAAATCTAAAGCACAGATCTCACAGATTTCGGGGGTTAAGTATCATTGTTCACCTTCTTTTCTTGTATTTTTGTGGATTAAGGAGGACCAAGGTCACAGCAGTAAACTAAAACATTGTAATGGGACAATAAGCAGACACATACTGTTCTCACGGGATATAGCTTGAGTTGTCCCCATTTGCTGACCACCAATGTCTTTCCTGAATTATTCCTTGACAAATATCCTGGAGCATTGATAAGATGTTTCCTACTTTTAAGGCTACACAGGGTTTGTTTTGGTCTCATGGCCCATTTCAGCCTTGCATTCCAATGGCAGACATAGTTGGTTTTCCTGTTTCATTCCTTCTTAAATAATATAACAAAGGCTCTGACTACACATTTTATAAGAAGGAAATCAATGATTTTTTCTTACTGCGTGGCCCACAATTAATGATTCATTCATTCCAGCTTTATACTCTCTAATGTTTAATATGGATTACGTTGCTACTTTGAGGAAATTCTATGAGGATTTAATGGATAATTCTTCCAAAACAGCTTACACAGGACACATGCTCAATAAGAGTGAGCATTTGCCTATTCTTTTCTCTGTCTACTTTGGCTTTTCTGAAGATAGTTTTTCATGTCTTGCCAACATTGCAACCACTTCAATCTACTCAATAGGAGTTAGATTTGCAATTGAGAATGTCAGACTCTATGCTTTTAGGAGATATTTATCTAATAAAATTTACATGCCCCCACAATCCCTTGAAGCTCCAAAAGACAAAAGAATTCTCTTTGTGGATACTTTCAAGAAGCAAATGATTGTGACACAGAGATGTCATATATCTGATTCTTCATTAACATTTTCACTAAAAATAATAAAAATAGATCACATTTGAATGAACCATTTCATGCCATCAATATTGTAAGAGAGATCTTAGAGATATTTGGGCAACTGTGAATGTGGGGATTAACAGTGATTCTTACTTATATATACACCAATAATTTTGTTAAGCAGGAAGTAGAAATTTTGTTATTTATGTAGCTAACCATACACAGAAAGGCAGAGTATTTCTACATCTCAACAGTAGTTGTAAGATAGAACTTCTTAGACCACTTTATCAAAGTCTTTCTCTAAATTCAGCCATGCAAGTTTCTTAATAAAACCAGAGGTCATGGCATAGTAAATAAATAACTCACAATCAGGTATGAATCTGTAATCCTCTCCATTCTCAACTGGAGGACCAAATCTCACTTTTTTCATCTAAGCATATCTGGATGATCAGATGGAGAACAAAATCTTCTCAGTCACCAATGTCAGTTTATCTAATGAGAAGAGTGCTGGAAAAATGGAAGCAGCTAGCTACCTTTGCCTGCAGGGATTAAGTATTGTGCAGGGTGAAACATTGCAGTCCTTCTGAGAAAATGAGATAATATTCTTTGAGCTGTCTAGAGAGCTTGCTCTGGGAATATTTTTGTTATTTATACTTAGAGAGTTTTACAGGTATTAGCCATTGTCTAAGAATATGGATTTATAACATGTTTGGTTTTGTTGTTTGCATTTTTTCTTTCAACATTTCTAACAAGCTAATTTTCTTTATGCTTATATAATTACTGAGAAGTGGACTGTCATTTCTATCTTTGTTCATTTTCATATGTTTTTTATTACTTATGAATGTTTTTAATATTTTATTTTCATCACAACTTTCAGGATTTTTTATCATTTAATTGTGACTGTGTGTGTATTTTTATATGGAAGGAGGGGATTTTGATTCAGTGTCACATTTTATTTATCATTTTTAGAAAATTCAATTATATTATTATTACTACAGTTTTGAATATATTTTTATCATAAATTTTTATTTCAGAAATTGGTTTTTACCTCTGGAAAGTTTATTTGGTTTTATAACATAATGAGGAGAAAAATAACTTTTACTTTTCTCCTTATTATGATTATTTTTTCTTTACATACATGCACATAACTAAAATAGATCTTTTAATATCTGTGTTGATGTAAACACACACCTAACAGCATAGCTCTAAAATATATGAAGCAAATGCTGATGAAATTGTAAGGAGAAATTGACAGTCCAACAATGATAGTAGGAGACATTAATACACCACTTTCAATAATGGATAAAGTATCTACAAAGAAAATTAAAAAGGAAATAAAAGATATGAATGATACTCGAATCCAACTAGAACTAACAGACATATATAGAACATTTCAGCCAAAAACAGAATATAAATTTTTCTTACATGCATATGGATCACTCTCCAGGAGAGTCCATATGTTATATCACAAAAATTCTAAATAAATTTAAAAACATTGAAATTATACAATGAACCTTCCATGACCACAATGGAATGAAGCTAGAAATCAATCACAGAAAGAAACAGAAAATTCACAAATTTGTGGACACTAAACAGCATACTCCTTAAAAAATAATGGATTAAAGAGAAAATCACCAGGGAAATTAGGTAGGAAATATATTGAGGTGAATGAAAATGAAAATACTACATAGCAAAACTTAAGGGATGCAGCCAAGGCAGTAACGAAATGGAAATTTATAGCTCTAATTATTTATATTAAAGAAGAAAGCTATGAAATCAGAGACAATCTCCAAACTGAAATAACTAGAAGAAGAAGAGCAAACTAAACACAAATAAGTAGAAGGAGGGAAATGCAAAGTTTTGAGTGGAGATAAATGAAGGAGAGCAGAAAAAAAATGGTGGGAAAAAAGAAAACCAAAAGTCAGATCTTTGAAAATATCAATCAAATTGACTAACTTTTATTTAGATTGACAGAAAAAAAAAAAAGAGTAAGGTCAGAATTGAAAAGGAGGACATTATCACTGACATCATCGAAATGATAAGGCATATAAGAGGATATTATAAACCAAAAGCATATCAACAAATTAACCTAGATGAAATGGACAAATTCCTAGAAACAACAAATCTATACTGACTCAAGAAGAAATAGAATATTCACTAGAGAATTTTACCAAACATTCCAAGAAGAATTAACACAAATCCTCATCAAACTCTTTCAAAAAATTGTAAAGAAAGAAACACTCCATAATTCATTCTACAAGACCAGCATTACCCTCATACAAAAGCCAGATGAAGATATCATAAGAAAAATAAAATTACATACCAATAACTGTTATAAATACATATGCAACAATTCTCAACAAAACACTAACACACCAAATACAAAAGCATATTAAAAGAATTATACACCATGATCTAGTGAGATTTATCTCATGTATGCAAGAGTGTTCAATATAAGAAAATCAATGTAACACAACCCATTAACCAAATGAGGGGGAAAAAAGCACAAAAACGATCATCTCAATTAACACAGAAGAGTCATTTGTTGAAATCCAGCAACTTTTCTTGACAAAATCACATAGAAAAGGATGAACAGAAAGAAATTTCCTCAATATGATTAAGGCAACATATGAAAAAGCTACTGCTAAGATCCTACATAATGATAAAAGACTGAAAGATGTCCTTCTAAAATCATTAATAAGACAGGTATGTCCAAAGTCACCACTGTTATTTAACATTGTACTGGAATTTCTAGCCACTTGAGCAAGAAAAAGAAATAAAGTGCAACTGAAATTGGAAAGGAAGAAGTAAAACTTTCCCTATTTGTAGATGACCTGATCCTTTATAAAAAAAATTCTGAAAAATCTAAAAAGCTCATAGAGCAAATGAATTAGTTCAAAAAAGTGGTGGCATACAATATCAACACCCAAAAATCAGTAGTGTTTCTATACGCTAGCAATAAACAATTGGATGAAGAAATCAAGAAGAGAAAAGCCATTCAAAATAGTAACTAAATAATCAAATATTTAAGGCTCATGTTCAGGAAATTAAAAAACATAAATAAGAGAAATCTAAGAAGATCTTAAAAATGGAAGGACATTCCATTTTCATGGATTGGAAGGTTAAATAACATGTTGTTAAATACGTTGTTAAGATATTTTAACCAGTAATTCACTTTCAGAATTAAAAGAAGCATCAAAGACATTAGTATCTCATCTTGAAAGCCAGGAATGGGTAATAAATCCAGACAAGTTGCAAGGTCCCCTCTGCTCTGTGAAAAAAAGAAAGAGAAAGAAAGAAAGAAAGAAGAAAGAAAGAAAGAAAGAAAGAAAGAAAGAAAGAAAGAAAGAAAGAAAGAAAGAAAGAAAGAAAGAAAGAAAGGAAAGAGAGAGAGAGAGAGAGAGAGAGAGAGAGAGAGAAAGAAAGAAAGGAAGGAAGGAAGGAAGGAAATAAAGAAAGGAAGGAAGGAAGGAAGGAAGGAAGGAAGGGAGGGAGGAAGAAAGGAAGAAAGAAAGGAAGAAAGAAAAGAAAGAAAGAAAGAAAACAAAAACAAAATTCTCAAGTGCTGTTTGTTTGGGTAAAAAAAAAAAGCTATACCCCTGTTGTAATCAATAAAGTGAAATGTTTTCCCACACCACAAACTCCAGAACAACTAATGGCTTTTCAGAGCTTGTTGGGATACTGGAGACCATTCATCCCTCATTTAGCACAGATATTAAAACAATTGTATGTGTTTTCAGGAAAGGTCCTGCCTGGGAAAAGGAGGACCCACAGGAGGCTGATTTTGAAGAAATAAAAAGGGCACTAGCACATGCTCAAGCACTGATGGGGGTGGACCATGACCTACCCTGTGAATTGGGTGTGACAAGGACCAATATAGGCTTTGGGTGACGTTTGTGGCAAAGGGAACATTCTAAATTATTACCCCTTGGGTTTTTGTCACAATTATGGAAAGGGGCTGAATTGCAATATAGACCCTTAGAAAAACAACTATGTGCAGCCTACCATGCCTTGTTAAAAGTGGAGAGCTTTATACAATAGTGTTTGATTACTCTGAAGAGTGTATAAAGCTCTCCAAAATCTGTTGCCACATGTTGGAGCAATATCTTCCAACATCAGCTGTAGGCTGGGATATGTCTCATGTCTTTCCCAGGGCTTCTTTATCTCCAGGTTGAGCTGCTCTGCTCTCTCCACATGGTCAGCTGTAGACTGTCAGGCAAACTGCTCATCTCTCTTCCTGGGGCCTCTGCTATTTCTATTGGAGCCTTCACCTATCTGCTTCTCTGTGCATTTACTTCTTGGAATTCCAGCACCCAAAAACTGCTACTAACTCGTCTGCCCTATAGTTTTGCCTGTGAGTCTCCACCCACCAAGGGAGCAGGGAATCAACGTCTTACTGATGTGGCCCAATCAAAGCCTTAATTATTATTTAATCAAGTAAAAGTGATTTTTTAGGTTACCTTTCATCATTATCCAATTTGTAACAGGCAAACCCCAAATCTGATTTACGATTTCCTAGGCATGAGCAGACTGACAAAGTTAAAGTGAGCACAAATTAGAACATGGGAGAATTTTATACACTTATCATAGTGAAAAACCTGAAAGAAGCCATTTTCCAGGAACTATTCAATTTTAATTGACAGCATTTTAGGAGGTTCTTTATTCTACAGAAGACAGGTGGAAAAGATCAAACTGTTGCTCAAGGACAACATGCTCACTCTGTGAATTTGTGAAAGACATAAAGGTTCAATATTTTCCTCAGATAACCCATGGAGACAGAATACATGAGATGCTATTTAGCAAGAGCTTAAAGAAACTAACAGTTGCTTGGACATCCTCTTTCAAAAAATATAAATTAAAGAAGGAAAAACAAAACAACCATTAAAAAATGTAATTGTGTTTAAGAAAACAACTGATTAAGCAAGGTTTTCTTTGGGAATTTCCAAATGTTTGTTATCTATTTTGGTGAATCTTGGCTACCTACCCCAGCAGTGGGGCAGACAGTTGAAACCATAGACATTTGAAGTTATTTATGAAGATAATTCCTGAAATCTTTGATATTTTATAAAGGTTTTGTTTTAAATCATCTTAATCTTTTAAGATATTGATACCAAGTGCCTTTAAATGACTATGGATATTTAAAATTCAGTACTCCTTTCATAATTTTAAATGGACCCCCAAGGTCATCCTGTTCTGAATAACTATTCAAACTCCATAGCTAATAAGATCATTAGTGAAATAATTAATATCAAGTCAAAATTGAGTTTCAACAGTAGTATTCACTCCATTTATAATAAAAATAAAACTTTAGTAATTCCTGAAATATTAAACTTACTTATATTTCAGGTTAGCACTACTTCATGTTGTAGATTATGATATTTAAGACTTATCTGGGCATGGTAAGGGTCACATTTTCTCTTAAATGATCAGCTAGGCACTTATTATATTTATGTATGTATGTAATAATATGTATTTAGAATAAAATTGAAGTTTATTTTGACTCAAAGGTTGATACATTATTTTTTTTCTAAATATTGTAAAAGTTTAAAATGCATAATGGGGAATTAACCATTTACTGGAGTCTGACTTCTTGGTGTACACTCACTATGGACTTTTGCCTCTTGCACAATATTTGGCAAAGGTGTTTAGAATTTACTGTCTGAATAATATCTGGCCCACTAGGGATACAGGAAGAATATGAAGATATCAATTAGAGATGTTGCCATCCCCACTTATTCTGTTTTCCACTACTGAACTTAACAATGACAGTCTTGATAATGTAAAATATGCATACTTTTGGTTGAAATACATTATTATTTGATTCCTATTCGGGAACTCTCACGTGGAACTAAATGTCAGAATGGTGCTGTATGTATAAGCACAGAAGTAAGAATTTAAATGGAGTGCTCCCTCTCTTCAGTACTTTTGTTTTTGGGACATAAAATGGTTTAAAAATACTAGATTTCATCAAAGAATAAGCTATTATCTATCCAGTGTAACTTAACTCATTTTACCTTCAGTTAACTAGTTCTTTTCACTTCCCCTTACTTTTTTATAAGTTGAGCCCATCCATTTAGATTTTGTTTACTAATAACTTTGTTATGTTTTATAACTTTCATTTTTTGCAGAAACTCTGTTTATTAGATGAAGTTTTTAAAAAAGTTTTAATATGTTTCAGCCTGTTCATAGTTTATGTGGCACATAATTTAGAATTAGCAGGCAGAGAAATTAATGATGATTGATATGTTAAGGGACACTATGGAAATATTAGACCAAAGTAAGAACAAATGGTTAGTGGCAGCACAGAGAAGCAAACTCAAATGAATAATAAAACTAATGCTAGAAATAAAAAAACACTATACATTATGATTTTGATGTGCTCAGGAGTAGACTGAACATCCCTGATGAAAGAATCAGCAAACTTGAGATAGAATTCCCTGACAGTATCAATAGAATTTCCCCACAGTGAAACACAAAAAGAAAAAAGCATTTAAAAAATTGTCCTTTTTGAATGATTTTCCTGTAAACATATGGCTACTGAATTTTTTAAAAAGTGAAACAGTAGAATCTAGAACTGTTGATCAATTCCAAAGGTGAAACATAGTGATTATTGGGATACTAGAAGGAGAAAATTGAGAGAATAGAGCAGAAGAAATATTTGTAGTAATTATTGTCAAGAAGTTCCTGAAATCATTGACAGAGGACATACTATAAAATCAGGAAAATTCAAGAACACCAAGCAAAATACCTAATAGAAAACTTCAATTAGCCATTTTATATTAAAACTTCAGCAAACTGAAAGCAAAAAGAAAATCTTAAAATAAAACAGAAGAAAAAAATCTTATTGTAGAGAACCAAGGACAAGAATTATATTGGACTTAGATAGAAATAATGCAAGATAAAAGAGGATGGTGTAAAATATTTAAGTGTGTGGAAAGTAAACAAACTATCAACACCAATACCTAGAATGTTTTATTCAGTGATATTAACCTGAATGTAAAAGACAAAAATATGGACAAAAATTGATTGAATTCAATGCCTGCAGATCTACCATGAAGCATGATAACAAATTTTTACAGAAAAAAGGAAAATTATATACATCAGAAACATACATAAATAAATGAGGAACTTCAGAAGAGTAATGAATGAAGTTAAAAAAATATTCATTCCTCTTATTCTTAATTGATATGAAAGATAAATATTTGTTTACAACAAAAACAAAAACCATGCATTGGTTGTTATAGCATGGACATTAGTGAAATGTAGGACAGCTTAGTTAAAGGGATGAGTGAAAGGAATTGGGAATGCTCTGCTTTAAGCTACCTGCATTATCTGTGAAGGGGTACAGACATGGTTGGAAATGGGCATAGATTAGTTGTAAATATATATTGAAATCTGTAGGAAGTGGGAGTGGCTCAGTCGATAGAGCCCCCGTTTACCATATGGGAGGCCTCGGGTTCGCTTCCCAGGGCCTCCTTGTGAGGGCAGGCCGGCCCGCGCAGCCTAGTGGGCTGATGCAGCAAGCCATCACAACAGGAAGCGGGTGTGGCTCAACGGATAGAGCCCCCGTTTACCATTCTGTGAGGCCCCAGGTTCGCTTCCCGGGGCCTCCTTGTGAGGGCAGGCCGGCCCGCGCAGTGAGAGGGGCTGATGCAGCAGGACCTCACAGCAAGGGAAAGATAAGCAGACAAGGAGAAGACACACAGCAAATGGACACAGCAAGCACAAGAAGCAAGGGGGGGGGGTAAATAAATAAATAAGTCTTTAAAAAATAAATAAATAAATCTGTAAAGCAAGAATTTGTTTTTGCAAAATATAATTGATATGCCAAGAGTGGAGAGAAAATGCAATCATATCAATTGCTCACAAAGCCAGAGAATGTATTTATAAAGAGGAAGAAAATTTTAAAAAAATGCAAAAATGGAAAGCAGTTGCAAATATGATAGATATAAACCTAATTGTATAAAACTCCAATTAAAATGCAGAGATTATCAGACTAGAAAAAAAAGTAAGAAAGAAACATAAAACATGACCCACCTATGTGCTAGCTACAAGAAACTAACTTGAATTTTAAAAATAGAGATCGATAAAAGCAATGTCATGGAGCAAGAGGTACTAAAATATTCTGAATCATAATGAAGATGAAATAGCTATATTAATTTCAGATGAATCAGAATTTAAAACAAGGAAAATTATCAGGAATGATAGCAGCATTGAATAATAATAAAAGGGTTAATTCTTCAAGGAGACCTACAAATCCTAAATATAAACCCAATAACAGAATATCAAAATATTTGATGCAAAAACTGATAGAACTGACAGAATAAAGAGACTAATACAATATAATAGCTACCAAGTTAAACACAGTATTTCAATAATTGACAGATCCAACAAAAAGAAAATCATATAAACATATAGTTTAAACAGCAATATCACTCATCTCGATTTAACTGACATTTATAGAACACTTCATTCAGCACAGGAGAATATATAATTTTTTCTGAAGCTCAAATAGAACATGCACAATATAGACCATATTCTGGGATAAAAAACGTGTCTTGTGGAGGACGTGTGGCTCAAGCAGTTGAGCACAAGAAGCAAAAATAAATAAAAATTAAAACAATGCTGGGGAGCCAATATGTGGCTCAGTGGTTCAGTGCCGGCTTCCCACAAGGTCTGGTGTTCAATCCCTGGAAACCAGTACATTGGAAATATGTGTATATATATATATATATATATATATATATATA
>JAQZBX010001297.1:0-34120 GCA_029593785.1 Cabassous unicinctus
GAGATGGTTTTCCACATCACACACATCCATCATGAAAAGATGGGAACTCATTCCCACGCTGGGAAACCAAAACTCTACCTGCATTGTCCTGGGAGCAGGAAAGCGTGCACACAGTGGTCTGCGGCCTTGCTGTCTTGGTCATGCACTCCATCAGCTCTGCAAAGTCATGGAGCTTGGGGACAGATCTTTGTTTGGGATAGGGACCTCCTGGGAAAACCAAACTGTTGAGTAGAATTGGGTGGTGGCCAGTCAGCTACTCACTCTGCCAGTCAGTCTGGAATGACGTTGTCATTCACTGGATGAGAGAAGGGCAGGTAGATCATTTCACTGGGACAGAAAATCATAGACTTTTCTACCATCGAAGAAGGCAATAGTGGCTCGGGTTCCTGGAAACCCCGATCAGTCTGGCCTTCTTGGAATTACCTGGCTTGCTTGTTTTGCTCCAACAGTGGTAGTTTTGGAATGGTATTATTTAGGGGAATATCAAGTGTTCTGAACTGAGCACGAAGCCCTATGTCCTGAGGGAATCCATATTTCAAATGATAGGATGTCTCTTCTCCTACAAAATATAATAACAGCTGAGCCTTACACAAATTTGAACATGGGATTGAGTGTGCAGACTTTTCCAGCTCTGTGACTCTGCCTCTGTACTTTGCCTCAGCTCACCTTATCTCTCCTCAGAGAAGTATATCTTTTTCTGCATATAAAGCAGGTGACCAAGTTCAAGGCACATGCATGGACACAAGTCTTGAGAAACTGCCTTGAATACCTTGGGCCAACCTTGCCCCCATCATTTAGTGTCCTTTGAGGGCCAACTATGTTCAAAATATGGGATGAAGCACAGACTTTGACACAATGACCACAAGGAATGATTAAGACTTTCTGCTTTGCTATAAATGGAGTTCTCTTAACTCCTTGTGTGCATTGAACGGGTTCCAACATATAACAAACACTCCAATCCATGCATTCCCAAGCGCATATCCATCAAATCCAAACTTTAAACTTGAGTAAATATATCTGTCTTACAAAGTCCAAGGTATTTATTACAGGGATCACCCACTTCAGGAATTTAAACAATGTTCAGACCAAGGAAAAATTCCTTCCCAGGGGTATTAAACTCCATTTCCCCTCTCTCCAGCTGGCTAGCAAAGCCTGGCATGACAGCAAGTGAGCCAAGCAATTCCCACTCTTCCCTCCCTCAGTCCCTGACTCCCCAGCCTCTTTAACCCCTCCTTGCCCAAGCACGTGGACTTGCATCATATGCAAAAAAGAAAAAAAAAGTAGTAGATTGGTGCCAAGCTGGCTGGAGCCCCCCAGGGGACTCACAGCAGGGTGGTAAGGATAGTGCCCCCCACTACACACACCCCTGTCATATCACATTCTGCAAAAATCAAATAAATAGATTTAAATTAGAAGATCATAGAAAGGTATTTTCTCCTCTCTCTCTCTCTCTCCTGCCTCCCCCCCGACCTCACACTATCCAATAATAGGCTATTAATTCCAGCCTTTTCAGACCGTCTGAAGTGTGGTGTGTAAACTGTGGCTGCATCAATCAGAGTTGTGTGTCTAGTTATTTCAAGCAGTCCCTGTTGGCATAAAGAAAGGCCGGTTTGTCTGCGAGAGCCCAACTGCAGCTGAGATCCCCATTGATTGATAACTGAATGCAAGAAGCTGGAAACTTCTACAGCAGGGCCGCAGGAGCAGGCATAGCCGGGTGATCAGAGGGAGGGAGAGCCCGGGGCTTGTACCTGAAGAGTAGGGGAGAGAGGGAAATGGACAGTGACAGGGTGTTTTATCCGGGGAAGTTAGGTGGGGACCTGGGCTTCACTGTCTTGGACTCTTGCCTACGGGCCAGGCTGGCTCTGGTTTCACAAGATCTGAGGTGCCTGTCCCTGATGATAACCCACAAGAGTTCTATGGAATGTGTGTAATGAATTCACACAACTCAACTCACCACTGCACGGGACCGGAGTCATGGAGTGGTAGTAGCTTTGTGACACCACCAAGTTTTGGCAGGGGATTCAAAGGTACAAATGGTTGAGTGGTAGTGTCTTAACCCCTGACCAGTTAGGTCTAGGTGTTTCTTAACTCCCTTCTGCAAAACACCTTAATGGGCTGGAGCTTAAAGTTCCTGCCTATCATATCTTTAGCACCTTTCCTAGTTTAAGAAAAAACAAAATAGAAGACAAAAAGGTATGGAATGCATTTTGATACTTTAAAATCCTGCAGACATCAATGAGACTCCAGTTTTTCTTAGAGAATACTGGGAGAAAGGAGTCAGGGTCTAAATATTGGAAGATGCTTGCTTAATGCAAACGTGGGTGCATGTTTTGCTTCTCTTATTACTCTTCCACTCAAAAGGTGGGTGAGGATGGCCAGAGGACAGGAGATGAAATTGTGACAGAGAGATTCCTAACCCCCTTCTACTTAATAAAAAAAAAAAAGTCTCGGTTAAGCTTATGGGCCTCATAGGCTCGTTCTGACTTGCATAAAACCCACCCCTGTCCCTCCACCTTGCCAAATCCCCAGGGCTAAGCCTGGCTTTCAACGGGGACATTCAGTCTGGGAATGGGAAAGATGAAGGGAGGATGCAGAAGGGAGGAAGGAGACACGGGGAGATCAATCTTTGTCAATCCTTGTTCCCTATTTGGGAGTAAATGAATAGATTTGAGAGGGGGTAGGCAGGGGTCTGCCAGTCCCTGGAGGCTTCTTTGAGCAAAATCCAAATGGAGCTGCAGCTCTTGTGCTTTAATTATAGAACCCTTGACAGGAATGAGTGAGCAGCTGATCCATAAGGCAGAAAGCAATCATGAATCACCAAATGCAATGGTGAGAAAGGGTAGTGGCCACCCCAAAAGCACAGAGAAACTCACAAGGAAGGGCAACTTTTTCTAGCCAAAGAAGCTTCAAGCAATTCACTACAAAGATCACTTGCTTGCAAGGTTTGCAAGCCACCCCCAACGTCCCTCCTCCAATCCAGCTGTCCCAGAACATGACTGCTCCATACACTTGCTCGGGATTCCAAGCAGCGTCAGCTCCAATGTCCCCTGCCTGGCTGGGCTGCCAGAACGCTCTGCAGAGAGGAGGGCTGAGTGGGCACACAAGCCGTCGAAGGGCTGCTGCAACAAGAGAACCCCATGGGTATCTGGCTTTCTGGCCAGCCTAGGGAAAGGACAAGGGAGGGCAAAGAGACGGTGGCCTCCAGGACAGGAATGTAGTCCTTCCCCTCCCAGCTTCACTGCCCACAAGGTCAGCCTGACCCAAGGATTCTTGGAAGGCAGCAACTGTAGAAGAGCAAAGCAAGCATGCAGGAACCTGGCAAGTGGCAGGAAGAGATGGCGGTTCTCTAGAGGGGTTTTCTGCCTGTCCCCAAGACTCAGGTGCATGAGGGAAAGGAGGCAGGAGTCTGCTCTGACCAGGAAGCAGCATTCAGAGTAGGTTGTAGAGAGTGCAAACCAGGTAACTATTTGGGATCAGAATCTCTGTAGTGGGGTCCCAGAAATCTGTGCCTCTAGTTTCCCGGGCAATTCTTATATATTCATTCATTCACCAAACAGTTATTGAACACATTCTCTGTCCTGGGCATCATTCTAGGTGCTAGAGATACAGAAGAGAGCAAAACAGACACAAATCCTTGCTCTCCTGGGAGTTTATATTCGAGTGGGAGTAGACATTCCAGCACACGGCATGCTGGAAAAGGCTGACTAGGGGAGGAAGGTAGGAAGTTCAGGTATCTGTGCAGCATCACCCAGGGAAAGCCTCACCAAGGCGATACTTGAGCAGACTTGAGATCAGCGAGGGAGTCAGTCGCCATTGACTGGAGGAGATGCCTTCTGTGCAGAAGGAGCAGGTGGAGCAAATGTGTGTACTGTGTGAGTAACCACAAGCGGGCGCGTGGCCTGACGTGGGAGCCACGGGGAGTGGCCAGAGGGGAGAACAGAGAGTCAGCAGAGCACCAGATTCACAAGCACATGCACATTTGAGGACACATGTCTGAAACTATGATTCTTACAGCTTGGTGATAAACTGCTGATCAATTCCCAATCTGTCCTGGTGAAGAACCCAGTAGCACTGATTTTATTCGGGGGCAGACAGAGGTCTAGGGAAATTGGTGAGAGAAGCTGATTACACCTGTAATTGGAATTCCTGTGCTAGGCCAGGCTCTGGGCTGGGTGCCTGTTTTATAAATCCCAAAAAGGCAGCTTCTCCCCTCCAGGAGCTTTCGCCACAGTGGTGGGGATGAAGAACTAGCCATGAAACTCGACATTGGCCAAGGACTAAATGCGTGGTGCAGACAACAAATGCTGTAAGTGTATGGAGGAAGGCTTCATCCCTCTCAGTTGGTCTGGTTCCAAACCTTAACTTCCTGAAATGGGCCTTGCCTGCCCCGTAGTATCAGGTGTTAGGCAGGGCCTTAAGCCAGCGTGGGGCAGGGGCCAGCTGAGAAAATGCTTCTCACAGGTCCCAGAGGGGCACACTCAGCCAAAGAGCTTGTCCCAGCAAACACACTCCATGCTCCTGTCTCCACGTCCTTGGCAGCTCCGCTGATTCCTAATCCTGGGATCGGCCTTTAGATGCCCGGTTGGCACTGGCCATGCCCTGCTCTTGGATTCTCACTGCCACCTCCTAGCACTGACTTTTGTGCTTCCATTGCCTGCCTCTTGTAGCAACTGAGTTTGTCACCTGTTTGTTGCTTCCAGGTCCTGAATCTGTTGGATATATTTCCACCCAGCACCAAGGCTTGGTATTTCATGTGGCATGAAAAATAAGAATCAGATGAGTGAAAGGGTGGGAGGAAGACATTGTTTACTATCAAGGACACAGAGGAAAGAAGCCATGGAATGTTTTGAGAGACTAGGGCGTATACCATTCTCCCTAAACTTAAAGAGTAAGTAAAGGAACATTGTGGCCTGGTATGAAGGACACATTTGATCAAATCAGACAGACATGGGGCTAAGTTACTTAATCAGTAAAATAAGTTACTTGTAAAATAAGGATAAAAATAATTTATATTAATATAAAGTATCATGTATTTGACAAGAACATAGCAAGCATGCAATTAAAGGCAGAATCTTTTTTGTTGTTTATTTGCTATTATTATTATTATTATTGTAATAGCAAGTGCAAAAGGAGACTGGGAGTCAAATTCTGGAAGATCTTTATCAAGGAGGTTAAATCTCAGAGTGACAAATAGCAATGACAGGGCAGAGACTTTGGTTTATTTGTTACCCCTGCTACCTGGGCATTTCTTACTCAAGACTTCCATGTGTGTCTGGGTACACCTTCCATTTCAATCACATGTTCCCCTGCTGTTTTCTGTCTTCTCATCTGTGCCTGGACAGACTTAATGGGCCCGTGTGAAGACCCAGAGCCAAAGTGAGTGACGTGACCCAGCTGCGGACAACCTCTTATTTCAGAGACTTTGGCCTCTACTCAGAAGGATGCCAAAATGAAGAAAATAACTTTTCCTTGGCAGTTTCCACAAAGTGAAATGCCAGTCCCCAGACTTTGGATGTTTTCCCCTTCTGTTCACCCTCACCCATGCTGTTTATGGAAAATGAATCATGCGACTCATTTACACACAAATGGCGAGGTGGTTTGGGGATAAACAACACAACTTCCAGGAATGCCATTGGCTGCCCATTGCACTGCAGTTATAATCATTGCTGTAGACCGCTGATTTGCAGAAAGCCGAATGAGTATAAGGTGCTGCTCAGGTCAAAGGGAAAACCAGCTCCTGGCCCCGTCCACTTGCCTCATTAATGCTGGAGACAGGATTCTGGTCTGCACATTCCTACTTCCCTGCCCTGAATCAAAACCACCCACTCTAGTCTCTCAGACTCTAATTCCTCCCTTCCTACGAAGAAGAGAATAAGAACGAGGGCCAGGAGAAATGGAAATAAGTCAATGCCTCTGGGTATTTTCATTTTCACAGTAAAGCCCTCGGGGCCGTGTCTGCTGGAGGGCCTGCTGGTAGTTCCTGCTTCTTCAGGGACTCCAGCTGAGCTTCTCACTCCTGCACATCTCTTCCGTGGGGTTCAGCCCCCACAACACTTGGTTCCATGAGAGTCCTTCTGTTCTCCATTGCCTTTCAGCCCCAGAAGATAAATTTAAGCTATTCTTATTTCCAGGGCCTTATATCAATGTGAGATGTCCCCAGGGTCTCCAGGAGACTTGCTCAGCTGCTGTCCTCAATGGTTTCAGCTGCTCACTCTCCACGGACCTCCCTGTCATCCTGCCAACCACTCTCCCTTTCCTCCTCACTCTGGGAGGATCTGCCACCTCATAGTTCATGAAGATGCTCGAAGTCCCCAAATGGAAACTCTCTCATCTTCTCCGGCCAGGTCCTCAGACTTCCCTGCCTCTGCGTCTTCTTCTGCTCCACTCCTCTTGTCACAAAGGAGAGCACGACTTTCCTCTGATCCAAGGCCAGGCCTCCAGGGAGCTTCTGGACATCGTTCTTTTGCTCTAGTTTTCCCCATTTCCTCTGGCATTTCCAAATTTCCCTTTGGATTCCTCACAGTGTTCAAGCATGCTCTGTGGTCATCAAAACAAGATGCCTTTGAGAGCACATCTCCGCAGAGGCAGTGATCTCTATTTTTCTTCACAGTCAAAAGCCTAAAAGCAGTTGTGTAAGACTGCTCTCTCCACTTACTCATTCACTCCTCAGCCTCTCCAAACAGGCCTCATTCCTCCAAAGGAACAGCTCTGGCTAGGGTAACAAATGAGATTTATATACACACAAATGGAGAGGTAGTTTGCAGCTAACCACTTGAGAAATGACGGTGGTTTGGATCAGGGCAGTTGTGGTGGAGGTGATGAGAAGTGGATTCATTCTGAATAGATTTTGAGGGTGTGGCCAAATGGATTTGCTAAAAGATTGGCTAAAGAATGTAAGAAAAAGAGGAGTCAAAGATGACTCCAAGGTTTTTAGGCAGTGCAACTGGAAAGATGGCATTGTCATTTACTGAAACAAGGCAGCCTACAAGAGGGCAGTCTTTGGAAAATGATCGTCTCCCCTTCTGTACTATAAGCTTATAAGGGTGGCTGTTGTTTCTCCCATGTGCAACCCCCAGCCCAAGAGGTTCTTGGTTATTATTTATTTAATGAATAAGTGCCTAATATAAAAAGGTATTATCAGTTTCTTTTAGGATATTTTCAGCTGAAAGTAATAGAAAACCTCGACCCAAATTAACTTAAAAAACAAACCAACCAACCAACCCAGGCAGATTTACCATCTTACAAACAAGGAGGGCAAGCACCAGGGCTGACGGAGTCATCTTTACATCCTTCCTCTGTCATCAGCATCAGACGCACCCTCAGGCCAGAGTGCAGCAGGCAGTTCCAGGGGTCCATCTGATGCAACCACAGGAGGAAGAGGAGCCACTTCTCTCTCCCTCTCTCTCAGGAGAGAGAAAGCTTTCCCCACAAGCTACCTAGACCCCTCAGGTCTCATGGGCCAAATTGGGTCCAAACTCCTTCCAATCAGGGGAAGAGCTCTCAGGCCCTCCTCTGGAGCTGGGTGGGGTCAGCTTGCCCTGAGGTGCCAGGCTCTGTGGGGGTGGGAGGACACTTGAACAAAGTCTCGATTCTGTTGGAAAGGAAGATGAAAGCAGCACCTGTATGAAACCAACAGCATCATGCTGACAAGTTGTCTCATAATAATAGTGAAATAGAGGTTTATCCAACAAGTTGTGTAAACTCTGAAAGTATTTCTGAAAAAAAAACGAAAAATGAAGCTAAATCAAAACAAAACAAAAAAACAACTGCCTTTGATACCTATGGCTATTCTAGATATGACAACTGCCCAAAATGTTAAATTAGACCTGTGAATGATTATCATTCTATAACCATGATCATGCATTTCCTGTGAATTTAAGATAGCTTATGAAAAATAGTTATAAATTGCTTGTTAAAATTATTTAGTAAATGTTTATTAAGCACTATGTGCAAAGACCTTAGTTTGAAATGGAAAAGGAATACACACACACACACACACACACACACAAATACCCATATTTTGTCACAGTTTAGTAGTTGCTGGAGGTTTATGTGCCTGGCAAAGTGTGGTGGTTTGGGACTCCATGTAACCCAGAAAATCATGTTCTCAAAGGCAATCCATTCCTGTGAGTGTAAACCTATTGTAAGTAGGATCTTTTAATGAGGTTACTTCAGTTAAGGTGTGGCCCAGGGTAGGTCTTAATCCTCTTACTGCAGTCCTTTAGAAGAGAATGAAATTAAGATAAAAAGAAAGAGAAAGCCAGGGAAGAAAGAGGCTGAAATCATCAAAACCTGGAAGAGAAGGGAGAGACCAGCAGATGCTGCCATGTGCCTTGTCATGTGGCAGAGGACCCAAGGATCGCTGGCAGCTGGTCTTTGGGAAGAAACCATTGCCTTGGTGATACCTTGATTTGGACATTCTCATGGCTCCAAAGTGTAAGCTCATAAATTCCCATTTCATGGTATCTGCTTTGAGCAGCCTAGCAAACTAAAACGTAAGGTTATTACATTTAATTCTCCTAAAAGTCCTATAAGGTAGGCATTATCCTCATGCCTACCGCTAGAGGTCACCAATATCTGATGCACTTTTCTCCTTTGAGTACATGGAAGGCAGCACTTTCCAGGCCCACTGAGGTTGGGCAAGGCCATTAAGGCCAACGGGCTGAGAGGTGAAATGACACAGGTCACTTGTGTGTTTAGCATTAACTGCTGGTGTGAGACCCTCCACTCTCTGTCTTCCCCTGCTGTAGTACTGGGAGGTCCATATGTTCCAGATGACACAGCTGTCAGATGGTGAAGCTTCCATCAGACTGGGCCCTTGCATGATTGTATGGAACAGAGCTCCCTGCTTGCCTGCAATGGCTATGTAGCATGAGTCAGACATAAACATTTGTTATGTTAAACCATTGAGATTTTAGAGTTGTTACTGCACTTAATACAGAAAATAAAAGTACAGAGTAGGTAGGTAACTTACCTAAAGTCACCCAAAGTGGAGGAGTGGGGCTACAAACACAGATTTAGTTGGGCTCCAAAGCTTGCACTACTTTACCACGCTACGCTAACGTCCATAATTATGTGAATTTCTTGGCACAAAGTCGGTACTCAAGAAATATTTTTTCTCATCTGTTCTTTATAATTACTGATAATTAAAACTTAGATTTTATAACATTGGAGCCAAGGGTTTCAAAATTATATATATATATTACATATCTGCCCTCATTTAACCTTTCCCCCTTGCACTAAGCCCATGAGGTAATGCTTAGTAAATTCCTCTCTCCATATTTCTTTCTTATTTTATTTCCTCTATTAAACAAATAATTGTTGATTTTCTAGAATGTGCCAGGCACTATGCTGGTTGCTGGGTGTACAGTAATGGCCAAAACAAAGAACTAAATCAATGCCTTGCCTATGGACTCACAACAACTAATAAGAACTAGAATTTGAATATGGGTCATCTGTTTTTAAATCCCAGGAGTTCATAATCTAGTAGGGGGCTTAGAGATCTATATAAATATCCTTAAATACAGCAGTAAAAAAAGTCAGAAAGGTAACATATAATTGTCCTCGATAACATGCTTATAATTGAATGACAAAATGCTCTGGGGATTTGGAAGTGGAAAGTGTGATCATTCCCACTTGGGGTTGCCAGCAAAGGTGTCAGGGGAGAGTGGAGCTCACCTGAGCTTTGTAGGATGGGTAAGATTCTGACTGAAGACTGAGGGAGAAGGGCATCCAGGGGCCTGAATGCTCATCCTGCACTCAGAGGAGGGTGAGTGTACCTGTTGCTACACTGTGCGCTTTGCATTGGGAGCAGTAGGTGATGAATTGTAGAACAGCGGAACGTTAGCGCAAGAAGAAACCTCGGAGATAACCCCATCCAGGTTGGTCAAAAGGCTTTGATCTCACAGGTTAACTCTGGTCTGTAGGAAGTGACTGCATGGTTGATTCTGAAGCCACATTGGTGATTAGTGGGAAAAGTCAGTGCTCAATAAACAAAGGACTGCTCCAAGGGCACCACAGGAAAGTAGTGGTGCCTCAGTGCCATTCATCTGGTATCTCTGATTTTGTCCAATCACTTAATTTCACATTCAAGGGAACTAAGATCCAGAGAAGGAAAGCAAAGCTCCCAAGGCCACAGAGCGAAATTGTGGCACAAATAGAGCTAGTATGATTTCTGCTCCTATGATTTTGTTTCTCCATGCTAGACATTAGATTCTAGAAGACCTGATGCACTTGAACTATTGTGTAGGTGAGAGGGAGGCTCTGGAAGTTTTTAAGTAGGGAGAATGCATTGAAATGACAGTGACATTGTGCTGGGAAGAATGAGTGTGGAGAGCAGAGGTAAAGGAAGGGTTAGGTGGCCTTTAACGTAGAATTAGGTCCCATGTCATTAGGGCAGCATAGGCAAGAAGAAGGGGAGAGAAGTCTTGTTGCTGCTAACAATACTGAAAAAGCTGTTCATAAGCAGGATCAGATCACTTCCCTGGAAAGTGATGGCCCCTCCAGAAATCCCAGAGCAATCCTATGTTTAAACAGTCTTTGAATGGTGTATTCCAGGCTGGAGTTGGATGTTTCTCTGAGTGCCAAACATCTATATGAAAACTAAAAAAAATGAATCTAACATCTGAATGTTTGGTCTATATGATACCAAGCGTCCCACACAGCTGATTCAGAGGCAACAAGGGGCCAGGTGGCATTGACTGCTGGCACAGGCATTTTATAGATTCCACTAGGACTCTTAATTTAATGTGAAACACAGTACCAAGAGAATGCTCATTTGTTTCTTTTGGGCAAAACTCCTTCACTTGTCAAGGAGATAGCACATAGGGAATGCCCCAAGTCATTCAACTAAAACCCTGCTTAGAATAGTGAATAGCCCATATAATGGTCTGTTTAAAATCAGTCCATTTAAACAGGTCTATATAGTAGTGACTATTTTGTCATGGAACACTTTTGTGTAATTGTAAAGTCTTAAACTATGGGATGATAATATGCGATGGAGTCCAAAATCCCATCTGACCTTGGGGAATCTTCATTTGGGTTTACTGGTCTTTAAAATGCTTAACAAAAGATCAGGCACTTAGTAGGTATTCATGCAATATAAGTTTTCATTCTATTGTATTGACGTAGATACGACATGACGTGACATATATTTCATTCTATTGTATTGACATAGAACTTAAAACTCATATGGCAACATAAATTTAATTGGACTCTGAAATATTAATTAGCTTGATGAGTACCACCCAGCTAGCAAATAGTGGAGACCAGATTTGAACCTATGTCTTTTGGCTCTCAGTCCAGTGTACTTTTCACTACACCATAATAATGAGCATATTATGTCTATGACCATTTCTTCTTAATAGGCTATAATTTTGGTAATCCATATGAGATTTTACTTTCCACTGTGGCTTGTGCAATATTTACCACCACCAAGTATTTTTAACTAACAAAACAGATTCCTATTTAGAAACAAATTAATGCATTATCCCAAGGAATGGGCTTAACGTTGTAATGTGAGGCCCCAAGAATAACTTGGGGATCACAGACCACTTTCAACTTCAAATATGGGGGATATAATTCCATATTAAGGGGACTTTGATACTATTTTCAAATAAATAGACTTTCAGAACTTCCAGATTGTTGATACTAAGAAATCTGTGTCCAGTTCTTCATGTTCTCATTTATTCACCTGTTATTTATTCATCTATACCTCAAACACTTATCACATGCCAGGTATACTATTCTAGGGGCTGGAGAGTAAGAGGTGAGATATACAGCCTCACTTTTAAGGAGCTCTGAGTTTGTGTGAAAAGAGACAAACGGATAATGAATTATGATAGAGTGAGAACAGATGTGGATGAGATAGACATGGTCTTACGGGATGTTGATGGGTGGGCATCTGACCAAGAATGAGGGACAAGGAGGTTGGCAGGGAGAGATTCCTGGAAGATCTGCTGTTTAACCTGGGATGCAGAGCATAGACAGAAGTTCTCTAGATGTAGAAGAGGGTGGGGGCACAGAGGAGGCCTCCTCAGGCAGAGGGAGCAGCAGATGCAAAGGCACAGGAGAGTGAGAAAGCATGGTGAACAAAATGTGTAGCCAGGGTGGAGAGGAGCAATAAAAAAGGCAAGCAGGAGATACAGATAGAGGACAGGTCGTGAGAAGGCCTAGAATCCAAATATTTGCTCTTTTGATTCACATGGGGAAATACTTTCTATACCAAAGTCATGACCGCTACTGCTGATGAAAATTAATCCACATTTTTTGATTATGTGTGTAAAAAAACCACACCACACAAAACATATCACATTATGCCAACATGCTCAGTAAATAATAATAAAAGTTGTTTTGAATTTCTAGATGCTTTCTTCTGCACAGATGGGAGTCGGTGTTTTCAATCATGCAACCAGTTTGTTTGTTTTTTTGTTTGTTTGCCTTGCCTTCTAAGTCTGGTGGATTAATATTCTCAGGCAATGGAAGGGAAAGAGCAGAAAGGCAAACACTGTTAGGCAGAGCTGGCTGGGCAACTGCCCATGGATGCCCAGGCCTCAGGGCGCTGATGTGCCATCTTTCACCCTACAAAGACGTAAACAGTACAAACTACCTAAAAGCTTAGGCTTTCAGGAGCAAGATACCTCTTTGGTCCTTGGTCAATGGAGACCTGCTGCCCAAGAGCACAACTTTCCAAGGAAACACAGTATGGAGGAAGAGACCTAGCAAAAATGGGCACTGAGTAAGGAAGAAGACCACAAATGTGTGTGTTGAGAAAACATGAATCACAGGATCATAAACTACGAGCTGGAAGTCTTAGGAAGCAATTTAAACAGCCCCGAAGCTAACCCGGGCTTTCTGCATCACCACATGACTACTATTTTCTTCATGCATTGCTAAGGTGGGACAGTATCAAATCTGAACAGTAGCCAGACTCCAAGAGAAAATCTGTGTGCATAGTGGAGGTAATAATGAGTTATTCTGCTTGGTTCTGCTTTCAGAAAAATCTGAGAATTTCTGTAGGTAAAACTGGCTTCTCAGATATAAAGTAGTCACCGGTTCTCATTTGTCAATGTTCAAATGTGTGTTTAAAAGAGAAACAATGGAGTAGGTAAAAACCTGTTTATCTCTGTTATGATCAGCTCAACTAGCAAATTGGAAACATTAAATACCTCTATAGAGTTTGCTGAACAACTACTCCATTCTCACTAAAAAATGCTATAGACACAACATGCGTTTGTCAATTGATGCCGCTACTCATTTGATTAATTCAATAAAGTCGTATGTTTATAGCATGGGTATTTATTTAGTCTAGATGTTAAAAAGATTATAGTGTGAACTTTTATTTTCTACCATCCAATCCTTTTTATTTGGGTTACCGTATCATGATTTCTTTTAGGAGAACTACCACTCCTTGGTTTTGTGTATTCTTGGTAGGACTGGAAATGAGGTCCTCTGCCCTACCCTAGCGTGGGCAAATGACCCAAGCTAGGTCAGTCAGACTTTCTCCCGGGACATTTTTACTCAAGTGGAACAAGAGTATGAATAATGGCAGAAGCCTATTCATGATGCTAACCAATTAGGCTGCTAAAAAGTTTCACAAATCTGTGTTGCTGCCTGTGTCATGCCATTTTACGAGCGTGCTTGTCTACCATGCTCATGGATTGTGAAAGGTGCCCCAAATTTTCAAATAAATTCTGTTTTATCTTAGGTAAGGAAGACTCATTTTTGTACCTTGCAAACAAGTATTTTTCAAATTCTGTTCATGCAATTTTTTTTCTATTGGAATTTGAAAGAAAAAAAAATAAAAACCCTATTTTAAAACCTCTTAATTGCTTAGTTTTCTTTTATTGTCTTATGTAGAGTTTATGCATTCGTTCATTAATTCATTCAGCAAATCTTTAATGAAGCACATATTATGTGTGAGTTATTATGTTAGGTGATTTCACCAAACTAGAAGCTAGAAAATATTCTGTGTAATGTGGAGAATTCAGAATATTCAGAATAATATATATCTTATTAAACTGCCATTATGGAGAGCCTGCATATATCTATACCCACAGCTCAAATTAAGCAAATGGAAAATTCCATTTAAACTTAGGGAGTTAGTTTTAAATCAGAAAGTGTTCACTGAGCACCTCCTGTGTAAAAAAGGACTATATCAAGTACTATAGAGTGGGATACGAATAGATGATAAAGAGTTCCTGTCCTCAAGGCACTTACTAGGACCTTCTCAGATATATTTGACATTTAACACACAGGAACTAGTTCTGTGTTGAACACGAAACCTTAAGAAAATGAGAAAGGCAATTCTGCATCCTCTTAGCCCTGAGAATGCTTCCCCAGGAGAGTCTGTTGTATTTACATCCTGTTAAACCCTTTAATGCGGGATCTCATGGCATTAAGGTGGGTACTATTATAAATTCCATTCTACAGAAGAGGAAGCTGAGTTTGAATGGAATTAAGAAATTTTCCTAAAGTCACCCATCATCTTTCATACTCCTTAAAGCAGGACACCACAAATCCCCTCTAATTCTATTTACCCCTGGTCACCAACAACATCTCAACTATTAGAGACCCAAAGAACCCTCTTGTCCTCTGAAGACCGTTATCAAAACAGAACATCTTTGTACTCCAAGATACAAGGAGCTGGAGTTAGAACCTGTCCCCATATGCCACTGGCTCCTCTCCTCTCCTGGGTTTAGAACTTTGTTTTATTGGTTAATTCCTTCCTCACCTCCAAGACATCATCTCTGTTTCATTTCTAACCCTTGGCATGTGAGTTGTGGTAGCAGACTTCCAAGAAAAGAATTTCAGAATAAACCAATTAAAATCTACCATGGAATTCATTGCAATGGGATATTTTACTTATCATCGCTTGACTCCTAGATTCATTTAATGGAGGCTGATTGGCAGCTCCCATCTCTTATAAAAATAAGTTTCCATAAGACAAAACATGAGAGCTCTGTTCCATTTTTCCTGGGATTCTTTATCACTTATGAACATCAGTAATCAAAGTGGCATTTACTAGCTTGGCAAATGAATAAACCTTTACTTTCCCACAAGTTCAACTGTAGGCATCACGCTCTCCTAAAGTTTCCATAGCAAACAAGCAGGAGTGCTTGCACAAAAGAAAAGAAAGAAGGAAAGAGAGAGAAAGGAAGAAAGAAATCTACAAAAAAGAGAAAGTAACAAGGACCACACTGATCCTATGCTAGTTTCTTAGGGACTTGCAAAGCTTGTAATTTTTATCATTTACCTTTCTCTCCACCATACCGATTCCTAGGGGAGGCTTCAGTTTTTATTCATTCTGAAAGTTTTCCATCAATCATCCTCTTAAAGAGCTTGCCAGAAACTTGGACAGAGCCTTATAATAAAATTGCAGAGACAGAGGACTAATTGATTTCTATAAATAATGTTTAGCTGTAAAGATATGAAAGGTGGTTAGAACCACATGTATTAATCTCCCTTTTGCTCCATCTGTGTCTGCAAAAGCAGATTGTACCTTGACAAAGCACCCTGACTATTTTGCCCTACAAACACACAGCAAGAGATTAACACCAGACGGCCCAGGCCTCCTGTACTCCTACTCTCCCATTGCCCCCCTTCTCTGACGAATCCTCCAGCTCGTTCTGAGTTCATATCGTATATTTAAAAAATTCTCTTTCCATTACCATCCCTGCTCTGACAACATGCTGAAAAGTTGACAGTCCCTTGTTTCTCTCTGCCCCTCCAAACTTTCTGTCCAGCAAGCAAAACTACAACCCAAAACCCAAATCTGAAACCATTTCATCAGACTATAAAGCTGACAATGTTCAAGGAAAACAAACTACTGGTGCTACAGTATCGTTACTATGTATGCCTTGGACAGGGGGACGTTAGAGAGTTCACTCCAGCCAGCACTCTTACACACTACCGGCTTGAATCATGTTGCACCAAAACACCCATCAGTTACTATTTGTCAACATCATATAAAATGGCAACAAAATTTTATCTGCATAAACAAATGCTGGCTGGAGAAAGATAATGCTATAACTCTCATATTTATTTAAGAGTTGCTAAAGAAATGTGGAGAAATCACAAAAGCACCAACTGCTCAGGCCAACTCTGATACCCTGAAATAAAAAGCAGAGACAAGACACAGCTGGGGCTGTGTGACAGATGTCTGATTCTCAATTATGAATATTAGGTCATTACAGACTCAAAGGCTGATTTATAAAGGCATCACCTTAGCGGTTCAATCAGTTGGTTCCAATGTCAAGTAAACACAAAACAAAATCTCATTCTTAGCACTGAGTATCATTTTCTACCTATAGATTAAATACAAAATGAATGATTAATTTCACTTTGGAGAGAAGGGAAATTGTCACAACTGCACAGAATTCAACGAAATTGGCCCATTTCTTTTCTTCCTCCTCCTTCATCTTTTTTTTTTTCTGCCTAGATTTAGCTCCTAGATGAAGATATAGAGATACCTTCCAATCTTCCATAAATAAGGGTGCTAGGGAATCTTTTCAATGGGGCAGTACAAATGACCAAATTGATTTAAATAAAGTAAACATCAGTTTACTTCTGATAATATTGAATATTCCTGATGATCATCATACTTGAAATATGGTCATAATTTTAAAAGCTTTCACAGATACCTTCCTTTTTTGTAGCTTTTTATGTGAGGCAGCTCAAACTTTCTCAAAGCTTTTATTTTAGGGAGAAAAATGCATGCTGTGTTTAGTAATTTTAAGTCTCAGTAAAGTTAACCACACTTGTAAAAAATCAATTATTTTTAGCGTGGATTCCTTCTATAACATTCCCTTTCTCTCCACATGCTGTTTAGTTGTCTGTCTTCTCCCCCTTGAATCTGCTTGCTCATTTCATTTCAGTGTTTTATTTCGATGGTAAGCTCCAAGAAGACAGGGGCTGTTCCAGTTCCATTTGTTTTTCCTACAGCGCCCCACTGGCATAATGAGTGCTACTAGCTCTGATGCTAGCCAGCAGTATTTTAGATTTGAAGCTTTCTCTTACAGTTCCATTAAGCATTTCTGTGATGGCCCTAACCTCATCTAAGCACCAGTAGGGAAGAAGATAAGGAAAGGAAATAGTTGGTGGAGCCTAAGAAACTGTGCTTTCTTCTTTTTCTTTTTTAAAAGTTCTGGGGTGGTGGTGCTGGGGAGAGCAAGCCCATATTGGAATTGAGCTATCATGCCACTGATTTCACAGCTACTCAACTGCTTCCAGGAATAGGGCAAGAAAACCCTTGGGGTGTATGTGAGAGTAGTTGGTCTGTCTGTGAATAAGCTAGGGTGTTAGTGCGTAGAACGGCTAGCCCAACCCCTGACTCCATGGTGTTCAAACGGCTGAGGCATTCTAAGCACGCAAAAAATTAGCACATCTGTTCCTTGGATCAGTGGAAGGAGCTTACTTAGCTCTGAAACACCATGGCTGATGGATCTGGTGGATTATTTAGCATTCCAAAAAGCTAGGGTATTCTCCATGTAGGCTGCATGGAAAGTTGAGAGTGCCAAGAAATACATGGTACTGTATTTATATTACCTGGAGTTGAAGAACTGTGTAACCCAGTTTCCACAGCTTAAGGCAGCAAGCTGAAGTCTGAAACCAAGAGTCCAGAGGAACACCTAAGGGTGAAGCTTAAGCTTAGAATCCACACACCCAATCAAGGGAAGTCTTCATTGCTTCCTGACCTATAGCTTTAAGCCTATAAACGTATCCTCAAGCACAGGATTAAAAGCTTGAGGGAGCCAAATAATCATTTGTCTGGATTGAATGCATATGCAGGTTTAAGCCATTAGGGTCCTTGTAGAAGAATCTATTTAAGTGTATCAATGAGAACTTGGAGATCAAAGGCGCTGAGGCCAATCTATGGTCTTCTTTAGCACCAGGCAGGGAAAATTGTCCCTTGCAAGACACCATAGTCCCCACATACTTCTAAAGTCTTGAGAGAGGAAGAGCATCCTTCAGGCAGGCTCCTAAGGATTTGAGCTGTGGTCTTTCAGAATAAGAAGTATTGTCCCCCAGTGTGCAGGTGATGTCATCTGGAGTATAAGACGATGAGCAATGGTTGGTATGTCTCAGACAGACCTATTCACCAGCGCACATTCAAGCTGAAGGGGTCAAATTAAGCTACTTTCATAGGCCTATTTCCTGAGCCTTCCCCTTTCTTCCTCACTTACATTTTAGACAGCTGTCTCTAGGGTCTGAAATAGCTAAGGGCAAAGATTTAGTATTCCTTTCCTCTTGATTCACATCATTTGTCCAGACTCCTCATTCTTCCCATTTTCTGCCCTCCCCTTCCCATTTTCTGTCAGTCCCACTGGTTTGGAGACCCAGAGAGGGGTGACTCTTTCTTGCTGGTGATACCTAAGCTAAATACAGTAAAGTAATTCCAATGCAGGGAGCAGAATAGTGTAAATCAGGAACTGAAGTATTTTGTCTACAAAGAGCCAGGGAATAAATATTTCAGCCTTTGCTAGCCATATAGTCTTTGCTGCAACTGCTCAACTCTGTTGTTGTAGCCCTAAAGCAGCCAGAGACGCAGTACATGAGTGAGCCTGGCTGTGTTCCAGTAAAATGTCCTTTGCAAAAACAGGCAGCAAGCTGGATTTGGCCTGTGGGCTGGAGCTGGCCAGCCCCTGACGTAGAAAGAATACAAGGCAGGAATAAAGAACCTGGCTCCCCAGTCAGAGCCCTGAGAGCACGTGCCTGACTCTGAGCAAGTCTCCTCACCTCTTCATTTCCCACCTCCCACTCCCCCTACAAGAATCATGGCATTCAGAGGGTAGCAGGTGAGACTGGCACAACTCCTGTTGTCTTACTCACCTGTGGCTGATAGTACAAAGGACATGAGATTTGTTCAGACAACAATAATGGCTGCCATTTGAGCATCTGCTATGAGATTACATAGGTTATCTCACTCTTTTCTTCCTCGCAACTCACTGAGGTTGGTAATATGATCCTTCCCGTATAAGGTGAGGAATCAGAAATTAGGGAGAGTAAACAACCTGCCCAGGTTACATCTGAGTAAATAGCAAGGTCAGGATTCAAACCCAGGTCCATCCAACCACACCCGATTTTTCCACACACCATGCATGCAGCTTCTCATGTAACTGATTTTCAATCCCTCCACATTAACCAATTATTTTGCAGATATAGTCTCTGGTACACTATTCTCCATGCAGTTGCTGGAGAGATCAGATATTATTGCTTACTTGTGAAAATCTGTGTAATGGCTTCCCATCATACTTCGGATGAAATCATAGAGGCCATGACCTACAAGGCTCCTATGAACTGGGCTACCACACTCCAACCCTTTTGACCTCTTTTCCTCTCTGCTTCGCTCACTCTGTTCCAGCCACAGGCTCCTGGCTCTGCCTTGATCAAGCCAAGCAGGCTCCTACAGCAAGATCTTTGTGCTTGTTGCTCCCCAACCTGGAACACTATCCTCCCACTATCAGCATGGCTCATTCCTCACTTAACTGACGCCTCAGTTTAAAGGTCACCTCTGCAAAGAGTGATGACCTCCTGATCACGCTAACCAAAAAAGCACTACCCAGCATTCGCTATCCCTTTACACTGCTTTAGTTCTCTTTGTAGCACTTATCGCACTAGGCAATATATCGTAAATTTATCTGACTCCTCCCCCCCATTCTTTTGCATAATGAGGGCAAAGGCTTTGTTTAGTTCACTGATAAACAGTGCCTGACTTGGTAGGTTTTCAATAACTCTCTGTTGAATTGTTGAATAAATGAGAGAATGTATTGGAATGAGGTAACAGTGAGTTGCTGACATAGGCCCAGTTGCCCACCACTCCAGGAGCAGTGATTCAAATCCATCAGTGGAGAGAAACCTTGCTCCCTTTTTCTGTAGTGGGAAGGAATGTGCTACTTGCTTGCCTGTATCAGAACAAATTGCAAAAATATTACTTTTTCTTGTCCTTAGAAAGCACCCAATATAGGAAGAGTGAATGCAGAAGAAAAGGCAAAAGTTTTTTTTTTTCTTGTATTGAAATGGTTAATGGGTTAATGCAGTACCTAGTTTAACCTCAAAGAGCACTTTAAAGCACCTGTTTCAGAGCTTCCATAAACAGTTACACTAGAACTCAATCTGGATGTGGCTTTTAAAAAAGAATAAGAAAGAAACAGGACAGGGAAGGGAGGGGAGGGGAAGAAAAGGAATGGAAAATTGAATGATATTCTGGCCTCTTCCATTTATCCATTGCTTACACATATCTCTGTTTCTGGCAAAGCACTTAAGCTGGAGGGACACTCGCTAGAAGCCTTTACAGCAGGGTTCCCACCTAAGAGCTTAATTACTGCCCCCACTCAGTATCCTCTAACCAGCCCTCAACCCCTACTTTAATAATAAACTTCTGAATTAATGTGGGAACTTTCAATTAATATTAACCAAGTCATTAACAGATATTTCCTCCATCAACCAAAAACACATTTGAGGTCTAACCCGGGTCACTCATAAGGATTGAAAATCCTACACAATCCCCAGGTTAAGAGAGGAGCAGAAGTCAGTTAGCCCCGATAGCATCTAACCCTGGCTCGGCAGTTCCGAGATGACGTCCTTCAGGAAAAGTTCACTCTCAATTTTAGAACGAAGCTTTCTTCTCCATCATCATGACAATAAAATCCCCAAAGAGTGAAAGTGGAAAAGAGAGAGAGAGCAAATGAGCAGGCCCAGGACTGGCAGAAACAATGAGCCAGAGTTGATATTAACATGGAAACAAGCAATCCCTGGTCTCCTTCTACTCAGACAAATAAAAAGCCAAGAAGGATAGGAGAGAAACCAGAAAACAAAGCACAAACTTGCCTCTAGAAGCCTCTGTCCTTCCATCCTTCTCCATTCTCCCACTTCCCAAAAAGCAGACACACTTTGTAGCCCTCAAGCACTTTGGACCAAGGCTTGCCTGTGGTAAACAAAACCAGCCTTCCCTCTGCCCGGACCTGGGGTGCTCACAGCTCGCGCCCACTTTCCTCACACTTCCTTGCCTGTGGAATGCAAAAACAATTGTCTCCAAGTCCCAATTACTGAAATTCAAAATGTTGTTTCCCTACCCTGGTTAGAGACGCCTCCATGACAGACTCGGGGGTGAGCTCTTGAGTTGAAAGAGAACCTGGGGGGTGGAGGGAAACCCCTTCGCGAACCTCACACGGTCCGGGTTGCCAAGGGAACCCTCGCTTTGTCCCGGGAAGCTAAGAATGGCCTCCTCTCCCACGGCCTGGCTCCAGGAGTGTTGGAATCGCCGCGCAGGGTCAAGAGGAGTGGGAGGGGAAGGCCGCACATGCTTTCTGACAAAGAAACCTCTTTCAAAGAATGAAAGAAACAGTGAAAAATAATGTCTTAGGAGGCACCCAGTGGTGAGGGAATAGGGTTATCGATGATGCGGCCACCAGATTTGTGTTGGCTTTTGTGGCCCCGGTAGGGGTGGGATTCAAATATATATCTTAAAGGGGACAGGGTGGGAGGGAGGAGACTGACGCGGGAATTGAAAGAGGGGAAGCTTGGAAGGTGTGTGTTTCTGCCTCCTTCAGAAAATGCTGAACAGTAATCAGATAAACAATTACTTCGTTAAGATGCTTAATTGAAGCTTTGGACTGGAATTTGTTGGCTACTGGATTGGTTGGAAGAGCCACCTGGCTGTTTCCTAGAAGTCTGGGCACTTTAGGGGTGGGGGCTGGCTTTCCTTTTCAGAATAGATTCTCTTAGGGAATCTACCAAAGGACACATGTTGTGTAAACTCGTTTGTCAAGGGCAGACCACTCTGAACAGCAGTTGGGGGAGTTTGGATGGACCTCAGTTCCTAGCACAGTGCCTAGTACAGGGTAGGTGCTCAATAAAACATTTGCTGTGTGAATGACCGTGGAAGGGGCATGTGTTTCCAATGCCTTGCCTGGCCAGCAAGGTTTGAGGGATGAATCACTTGACAGATAGGCAGTTCAGGCTCAGGGGGTAGACATGGCTTACCTGGGGGCCCACAGACTGAATGGCAGTAAAGGAGAGAAGTGAGCCCAGCACCTGTCTCCTAATCTAATTCCATTACCTTCAACTACATGCCTAATTGATTTTTAGATAGAGAATTCACAGGAACTCTCTATCTGAATGTACGCTGGACAATAGGAGAAAATGGCAAATAAATAACAAGAGAAGCAATAACTAGTCACCTCTGCATCTGGGCTAACCATGGGGTGATGCTATACATAACAAGTTATGGTAATACAGAAAACAAAGCAAAACAAACTACATACATACATACCCATATACACATGCACACATGTACATATACATATATTTCCCTAGCAATGGGGAGCTTCTTATATTGCCCATTTTATAAGGCTCAGCTCTAGCATGAGTTGCTCCAGGAAGTTTCCATCACTACCCTGCCAAGCTTAGCTTCCATACCATTTTTTATAATCCTCCTCGTAATATGTATTACAATGATTTAGCCTCTGGTAGAGGGATAGCCCTCTACCCGAATGTAATCTTACTTAAGGGAAGGCACCACTGTCATTCATGTTTGTCTCTAATACCTAGTAAGATGCCTGTTGTATAGTAGGTACGCAATGCATAAAGTAAAAAATTGAAGAGCAATGAGTCAATTTGTCTGTGTTTTATTGAGTGTCACTGTATTAGGCCCTAGGAAGGATTCAAGAGAAGTTGAAGGTACTGCATGTGCCTGCTTCAAAAAGTTTAACATCTACGTAAGATGAAGGACTTGGTCTTTAAATATACTTAAGCCGATTGCAGTAAGGGTAACTGGGAGTAATAAAAGTAATGCATTTATTTAATGGACAAAATCCAGCTCTCTTGGTAATTTTGTCTATCACATTGTGGGTATGAAACCCCAGAAGCACAGAGCTGTGAACAGGCCCGGTTAGTTTGCAGGACACATGCTTATTTCTTCTTGTCAATACTGTTGGCTTTTTCCCGGTCTCCTCAAAAGAAACTCTGGTTAAGGACACATTAAGCACCAGCACTGCACTTTCCCCATGCTATGAGGCTGCTTCTCTTTTACAAAATGACTAATAATCTAAATTCAAGAAAACCAGAATTCAGAATTTTGGCTATCCCTATAGTTTTGGAATATCTGGTCCCAAGTTTCCCTCTCATTCTCTGTGGGTGATAGTGACCCAATACATACTTTGCATGGCCAACAGCATGAACTGGTCAACTGGGGTGGGAGTGGGGGATTCTAACCACAGGGAGCAGAGTCTGTCCTCACTGCACCTTCATGGTGGAAATAGCACAGCTGAGTGCTAGGGGCCCAACAGAGGAATGGCAAGCCAGTATTTTAAGGTCATATGAAGGTCACAGATGCCTACTGAGGCCCAGAGTGATGGTTACATGCCGAACGACCAGAGCTGGGACTAGACTCCAAGCCTGGTAACTCCCAGCCACATCTTCCAGAGTGGTCTCCTGACCTCTGGTCCCTCTCCCTTCTAGCCTGCCTCCTTCTACCCTACCTCCAACCCCCAAGTGATCTATCCAGGCTGATCATTTCTTCGGGTCATGTTACTCCTCAGACGAAGATATGGCCACAGCTGTCCATGGTCCTAAGTTCAGGTCCAGTGCCTCAGGCTTTCCCAACTTTGCCTCAACTCCATGTGCTTTCGCAGTGCCTGACATCCTTCCCCAAGTAGTCAGAGTAGTTATTTTATTTTGCCACATTCTTTCACCTCTCCCAAAACATGATTTGAGTGGCAGCAATGTCACTGATATCTCCCCGAATTAGCTAGTGAGCTCTTTCTGCTTGTGCCAAGGATCTATGAGTAAGGCATCATGGAAAAAGGCAAACCTGGGATTATGTTACATTGTAGAGGAGGAAGGGGCAATGTCTTGGTGTTCAACATTCATCATGAAGTACTGAGAATTTGGGGGAGATAACATAATTAGGAGAAGGGCACATAAAGGAAGGGTGAAGGAACTGGGATTCACTTGTGCTTACCACTCAAGTGCATTCACACTTTCTGGGCACCAACTAACTTTTACTTGGACTAACCATTATATGTTGGATTCTCAAACGTAAATGCTTACAGGTCCAGGTAAACAAGGAAAATAGGCCTGGTGACATGCAATAGGGAGTGGTGGGGACCACGATAAAACAGAGAAAAAGTGCTATATGAAGAGAAAATAGCAGCGACCCAGCTCCAGCTGCTTGTGGGGACTCCAAGTATGGTTGTGAACCCAGGATTGCCAAAGCTTTTTTCCTTTTGTAAGAGAAACTGGACATTGGGATTTTATGAGAAATTTCACAATTTAAAAATGTTGATTGAAAATTTAACAAGCATCATGTAGGTTAAGCAAAATATATCAGTGGGTCATATCCAGAATGTGGGGATAGGCATCTGAGAACAAGGATGTGTAGCTGTTGAGAATAATCCAGACTGCAAAACTTACATAACAACATCCATGGGGTAATAGGGCAAAGCCATAAATGATCTGAACACACTACACAGTGAAAATGAAGGTGCCCAGTGAAAAGATGCTAGAGAATGAAAAATAAAATAATGCAAGTCCCAGCTCATTTTTAGGAGGTGTGGCTTTGTTTGGAATGGCGATGGGATTGATAAGAACTCCCCTTCAACCCTGGGAGCTGGACAGCTCCAGAGGCATTCCTCTCTATTTCTGCACTTGCGGGTCATCATGGCGGAATGCGATTGCCATCCTGGTACAGACACACTCATGGTTCAGCACAGGGTTCTTTCTCACACTGGCCTCAAGCATATTTTCCACAGCTCTTAGCCAGCACAAACTCAAGGCTTCGTATCTGAGGAGTGACTGGTGGTGGTGAAATCTCCCTCTCCAATGAAGGTCCTTCTTTACCCATGACCATCACTTGAGCCATTGATACAACGCCATGTGGTCCAGCCATTCACAGTGGCTGCCCTGCCTCTAGCCCTCTCTGCTTAACCCTTAGGAGAAAAGCACACCTGCCTTTGGAAAGTCTTCTCATCATCATCAATCTCCTTCACATTTATGACACTGTAACCATACCTCTCAGGAACTTGCCGTCATAGTCCCTTTCAGCTCTTTCCTTTCCCTTTGGCTATAATTCAATTCTCACCAATTATTTTTCTACAAAGTCTACTGGCCCTGAGACATTATTTCTTATTTTTACAGTCACCATCCTTATCCAGATGCTCATCATTCCAAACTCCCATCACTCTTCATGGACTCCGAAGAAGGTGTTTTCTTGCCTCCTGTCTCACCCTACACATCCCAAGCACCATGAAATATCATGTCATCTCTTTATTATTTATTATCTCAAATTAAGATATACAAGGATGACTTTAAAAGACTTTTTTCACTGCCTCCATGTAGAGCCTAACCAGTTTCCTTCAGGCAATGGAAAGAAAATGGATTTTGGAATCGCACAGAACCAAGTTTACATCCTGGCTCTGCCATTTGTACCCTAAGTGACCTAAACAAATTATGTAACCTCCCTTGACTTCTATTACTTCATCTTAAAATTAGGATCAATAATACCTTCCTTGCAAGGTTGTTGGGAGAGTTATGTGATCTGATGTGAGCTAGCTCAGTTAGTACTTGAAAAATAGTAGCAATCATTAATATTTCTCCCTACAACAAATATAGCATTAGAGGGGAGGAGAAAAGAGGGTGTTTGCATCTGTGAATAACATGACAAAAATGCCAAATGAATCTGAAATAAGCTAGGTAAATTATGGAAATTTGTACAGATCTATATGATTTGCTATAGTACAAAATTTTTTCTTTTTAATATATCAAGAGAGAAAATTAAAACCTATTGCTGCCAAGTTCCAGCAAGTTTGTCCCCCAAATATTTTAGTTATGTTACACCTATGTTCTCCAAAACAAATATGTGGATCTAATCAAAGAAAGTTCCTCCGAGTCTCCTGTAAACAACATGATCATACCCAACCTTATGGATTTCACACAAGACACAGCCTGCAGTCACCTTTCATGTTGCCATGCTTGTGCCACGAAGCATGACAGAGTGAAGACGCGCATGTCATCAGAAGTCAGATGAACCTGAATGCGAATCCTGGCTTCATCAGGATCCTACCCATGTGGCTGGGAGCAGGATGCCCAACCTCTCCAGGCCTTCACCCCTTCACATAAAAGTAGGAGAAACCTGCCTTCCGCATAGGGTTAAGAGTGAGCAATAGAGTCGTGCATCTTCTAAAGGGCCTCACCTATTTTAACTGAACTATAAATGTTCCCTCTTGTTCTCCCGTTTGTTAAGTCGACTCCAAGTTCATTTCCTCTAAGAAATTTCCTTTATCAACCCATTCTGATCTAACCATTGCATTACACTGAATCCTTTCAGCAGAAGGGCTCTTAAAATCTGTAACTTATAGTTCATAAGAATTTTCAGTTACACAGACTTGGTTTTGATTTCTGTTCCTTTTTCTGTAAAATAGGAGTACTAACAGAACCTCTTATAGTGGGCCTTTGTGAGAATTCAATGAGATAATGCATGCAAAGTGTTAGAACAGGACTCAACAAATAGAAAAGAACCAACAGAGGGTAACTGCTCCTAATAAGATGGAAAATGCCTGAAGTGCTTGCTAGCACATGGGGATTTTGGTCTCATCTTGACTAAATTAGTTGAGTGACCTTGGTCTATTCATAAAACCTTTTTGTTTCCATACCTGGAAAATGGGCATCATATCACCCACCTTAAATCCCAGGAATCTTGAGAAGCTAAAAGAACGTCATGGATGCAAATGTTCTTTGAAAAGCAAAAAGCACCAGTTTTTCCCAATTGCTAGCAAAAAAAAAAAAAAAATTTCTTTGTTTTTGCATCTTTTTGTGTCTGTCTGATGGAAACTCCTCCAACACAGGGGCAAATCTTTCAATTTCTTTTGTGTCCATTGCATTGTTTCCAATTTACTTCTCTGTTGCCTGCTCAGTATAAGCACAGTGCTTGCTCCTTGCCCATGCCTGTCTTGTAGAACAGGTAATAATAAAAAGCACATACCCTTTTTGTGTGGGCAATGTTTTCTGCCAAGGCAAAGAATCAACTCCTAGGTCTTAGGGACTGAGCTGCCCCAAGGAGAGGGGAAAGATTAAGCATCTGTAATAAATGTTCCCCAGCCAGGGAGGGAAAAATCACCTAACACTCTTGTGGCTTTTAGAAAAAAGAGGGAGAGAGAAGGAGGAGGAAAAAGTAAACCCTGAGCTTTAAACAAGTGGCCGGGCTGTTTGTCATCTGTAAAATGAGGCGATGGAAAAGCACGGAAGGGCAGTGGTCACTGAGTCTGCTTCAGGGATCCGTGCCTCAGCTGGCTGCTCCAGCGCTCCCGGCCTGTCCAGCTGTAATTTCTTTTTCTTTAACAAAAACAGAGAACTCTCACTGGGTTGATGTTTCCCACCTGGCTTAGGAGTTTTCAGACCTGGCCTAGGTGGTCCCTAAGTAAATATTTTTATCCTCACTCACTCACCTCCTCCCGATTAAAAAAAAATAAAAAATCATCTCTTTGCTCAGCTACAGAAGAAAGCACCCAAACCAAACAACAGGTTATTTGCACCATTGGAACCCTCATTCCAGAGACTCCCGTGAGGGCATGTGGTTTAAATCAGAGTGTCCAGACTACTTGTCCATCTTCTAGACAAATCTGGTTGACACAGACCTGGAGAGAAAGTTTGGATTCATGCCAAAGCACTTTAGTATCTGCATGTTGGCACAGGGACCCTTGCCACCACCCAATAGTTCTAGAAATCCACCTGCAGGCAAAAAATAAACAATCCAAGTTACAAATTATAGTTCACCCTCGATTACTCATATGCTGATTGAGCCCTTTGTGATTTGGTTGTATCCAGTAAGACCCACTAGAAGCCCTCCTGCTCTGGAGCCAACTTCAGGGGTCCTTTGCTCTCAGAATGATTACTTTGGGTTCAGAAGCTTTTCCAGGTGCTACTCTCTTTGTGTCAGGCACTGTGCTAGGCTCCAGGGATCCAGAGATGAACAAAACACAACCTCTACTCTCTAGGAGCTCATAGCACTTGTGAGGAAGATAAACAAACAAACAAACAACAGCAACAAAACATGGACAATTGAAGTACTGCAGTAGTTCCCTAGGGCTGCATAACAAATTACATCAAAACTTGGTGGCTTAAAACAAGAGAGATATATTCTCTCACAGTTCTGAAAGCCCTAAGTCTGAAATCCAGGTGTCAGAAGGGTTGGGTCCTTCTGAAGACGCTGAGGGAGGATCATTTCCACGCCTCTCTCCAGGCTGCTGGTGGCTGCCGGCAATCCTCCGTGTTCTTTGATTTGTAGCTGCATAACTCCAATGTCTGCCTCCATCTTTCCATGGCATTTCCCCTGCATCTCTGGGTCAAATCTCCTCCTTTCTCTTAAAAGGACACTAGTCCTCGGGCCCACCCTAAATCCAGCGTGAGCTCAACCCAAGATCCTTAACCAAATTGCATCTGTAAAGACCCTTTTCCCAAATAAAGGCCACATTCACAGATACCAGGTGTTGGGACTTGGATATATCTTTTGAGGGGACACTTCATTCCAGTCCAAAGACCAAATGTGACAAGTGCTATAAAAACAGACAAGCATAGGACACTACTGCAATAGAGAAGAGGACTGCCTAAGGTAGCCGGGGGGTGAGAAAGCTTCCAGAGGCTCTGAGCCCTGAGGGAAGTCTGGGAAGACAAGTTGGCACCCACCAAGTAGAAGGAGCTGCTTGTGAGTAGACTTAGAGTTTTGAAAAACTAATAAAAATGCCTCAATTTTTGGTGCTTGACCATTGAAATTCTCCCTGGTTCCCCTCCCTGCTTATCTTTCCTCCCCATCACCACCTGTATGACCTGCTAAGGAAGTCCTCTGCACACTGGAGGGAATTTCAAATAGCATAGCCTCTAGCCCACCACACGGGGGACTCTCCACTCTGGCCCCAAATCCTAACCACAATAAAAGACCAAAGCCACCAAAACCTCAATCCCCTTTGCTCATCTTTTCATGGACTCTGTGTGAGCCCTTCCTCTCCTGGGAATGCTCAACTTGTTGAATACATAAACTTCTTCGGTGTCATCTGTCTCAACACTCAAATACATTCCTGGATGGGTGATCAGAGTCTGCCTCTGGAGGGACTAGTCAGAGAGAGAAAATGATAGGACTGGGGGATCATAAATAGTGTATGTGAGTATAAATTGGGGGAGAGGTGAGAGTTCATGCTGGGGAGGTAGACAGGAGACAGATCACGGAGCGTCTGAACAAGCAGATGTTCTTCAGGAAAACACAATTGAGATAAGGCCTGTCAAATCCAAACAGTCCTTGCCACCTCCCCCCAACCCCCTGCAAAAATCAGGAAGAATGTGATGTTCGGGTACCATACTGATTCTCAAGGTTAAGTCTTCAGCTCAAGGAAATACAAAGTAGGATGAATGAGTGAAAAACCTGGTTTTTAGAACCAGAATAAATAAATAAAATAATAAATAAAACTGGCATTTTATTCTGGAAGCCAGTTTGCAGGTGGGTTAACCCTTTGGGCATGAGGTTCAGATGAGTAAAGTTCTTGTGTAGTGTCCTTTGAGTCCAGTCCTGGCTTTTAAAGGGAATGTGCTTCCAAGCATTTGCTGTTGTGCTAGTGGAATGATTTCTACTTCACATAGTGAACTTGGCCAAACATAAGCTCTGGGGGGAGAACTGGCAAGGAGATTTTCAGCTTGTTATTTCCATCCAGGTGAAGGAATTAGCAGCAGCATCTATATGGCTTCTTATCTGATTCCCATGAAGCTGCCTAGACCGTAAAATAAGACCCAGCCCACCCTCTGAATGGGGGAGATTTTACAAACATGACACGGGGTTGGTATTGCTTTTTTGATAAGGCTATCAGAGCTTTCTTTGGCACATAACAGCTCATGAGCTTGTGGAGATGAAATACGTCAACGCTGTTTGCTCTGCGTTAGCTGAGGTCACAGCACAGGGCTGGTGATGTTGGGTAGAAATATAAACTGTGCAGAGACCATTTGCTCAAAAGACCTTTTCCCCACCACACCCTGATGAATGATTTCAAATGGCCCTCTCCTCTGAATAGCCCACCACTCCAGGAACACTATACGTCTGATTCAGAAGGCCACATCCCATGCATTCTTGTTGCCATTCCAAACTCATTATTTATGTGTGGCTTTGGATGATCTTCAGAAGATTTACTGAAGCATTCACACCAATTCAATCCAAAACTTTGTTCTTTTGCTGGACCATTCTTTACATGATGGCAATGGCAGCTCAGATGGTTTTAGAGTCAAATGTTAGGCACATGAACTCCCAAAGGAAAAAATCGAGGGAAAAAAGCCAGGTTCTCCCAATCTCAACTACTTCTCCCTAATGGCCCTATGGCACTCTGTATTAGAGGCTTGGAAAACAACCAGACTGTCAGGAAACTGCAGGAATTGTACTGACAAGATTGGCTTGCGGTGGCTCTGTCTACAGACTGTGATTCTTGTCTGCCTGCCAAGACCCACTGTCCCGATAAATGTAGCACTCAGAGTTGGCTAATAAGAGAGGTGGATTGTACCATACATGCACACCCTCTGGAGAAGATCTGTGAAGCCATATCTAGAAATAATGCAAAGAGATAGGACTGAGGATTTGGAGAATCCAGGCGTTATTTCTGGAAAACTAGGAACATATCAAAGCATAATTATTACTTGCACATCTCCAGTGGGTAAGGCCAATAGTAAGGCCTATGGGGGTCCAAAGAAGTACATGACATGACCTTTATCCTCAAGTTTGTAGTCTATGTGGGTTGCTAACAGAAATCATATGTGGGACATAAGTAACAACATAATTTAGTAAATGGTGCAGGTTAAGGGTTATGCCTGCGATATATTAATGGTGAGCATATGGGAAGAGATCACTTCCAATTTGGAAGAGATAGAGAACGCACAAGTTTTTGTTATTTTATATAATGTCTTATATAGCACTTACTAGTTCTGAATACTTTACAGATATTAACTCATTTTATCCTTCTCACAGCCCTATAAAGTAGATATTGTTAGTATACTAATTTTTTTTTTAAGAAGAGTAAACTGAAACAGGTTAAGTAGCCTGCCCAAGGTCACGCTGCCATTAAGTGGCAGAGGTGAGGTTCAAAATCTCATGGAAGGGAAAATAACTTAGGTTGGGATTTGAAGGTAAGTTAGGGTTTGAAAGGCAAGGAGATTAGAAGTACTTTCATCTGGGAAGAATGGCAGAATATTCTTGAAAAAGAGAGACTTGATGAAAGAGCTGTCCCCTTCATTTTTGGGTGGCTGATCTTACGACAATATGTAGGGGATATTGGAAAGGGAGATAGAGGGAAACAAGTTTAAAACTGTGCAATGATTTAGCCTACATCTGCCTTAGGTGTTGGCTATGGAAACAGAAATGACTGGACAAATTAAAAAAAGTCTACACATGAGGAAGTGACACAATTGATGAAAAACTGGATATGAGAGATAAGGGTATGGAAAGTCAAAGGCAACTTTCAAGTTTTTACTTAAAAAATGGTGATGCCATTGACAGAATTAAGGAAGGACATGTTTTAGAAAGATCAGTGATGCTTCTGACATTTTAACTTTGAGATGCTTGTAGGATATCCAAATACATGTGTATATCATGCAGTTGTGTAAGTGGGATGTGAGCCTAGGAAAGCAGCAGACTTGGGTTTATAGACTTAGGAATGATTAATGCAGAGGTGAGTGGAGGCAATTGCTCTAAGTGAGAAAGAATAGAAAAATAGAAGTTAAGGACTGAAACCTGTCTCAATTCATTTGTCAGAGGAAGTGAATTAACTAATAATGACATGGAGAAAGGGGAACGGAGATAAAGAGTACAAAACGGAGGTAGTGTAAAATTGTGGAAACCAAAGGGATATGATATCAAAAAGAAGGCTATGGGCAAGAATGTGTGATGCTGTAAAGAGTTTACGGAAATAGGAAACCTGACAGTGACTTTGGAGAAGCCACTTCTCCAGACTGAGTATTCTCTGCCTTTTTAACATTTGCTGATATGCCGTGGTTTTAGAATTTTTTACTCTCCCATCACCCTGCTCCTTCTGTAGGAAACACGGCATGGTGAGAGGAAGACTGCATGGACTCAAATTCAAAGGCTTTGCTGATAAAAACAAATCTGGCAACCAAATGAGCAGGTCACAGCCCATGCAACATCCTACAAAGTTTCTCCCAGTCTTTGAGGTCAATTATTCAACCAGTTATGAATTCAATTAGAAGATTTTATCGAATGACTGGTTGAAATGAATAAGTGCTATGTTTTGGGAGTAGTTTCTTAATTTATCAACACAGTAAATTTTAGCTCAAAGGTGAATGAAGTTCGTTTGTCCTGATTTGTTCTTAGAGAACCAATGTGGGTTCTTGGTGATCACTTTAAGCTTTTTAAAAGTTTTCTACCATTTAACCATCTTTTCTAGAATTTTGCCAAAATTACTGGACTGAAGTTTGAGGAATTAATTTTAATAAATTTGGATGTCTTCCTATTACTAGTCCTCTGAGAACTCTCCCATTCACTGTATCATCTCGAAGATAAATAAGAATGCTAAGAATATATATGTATATGTGTTTTCAGCAACCTGAGATAAAACTTTCCAAAGCCTAAAATCTTGTATTCTTAGACAACTAATTTCTCTTTTTCAATCTTGACTTGAATTTCCTTCCTTAATTTGTTTATTTGTTCTTTCATATGTGAAGGCAATTCTTGCTAGGAACCCTGAAAACTGAATTGAAGTTGAGTGTCCTTCCTTCTCTCTGTTTTTCATCAATGCAGTTCAGGTTGACAACTGATTATTGAGTGCCTGCTATGTGCTGGATACTAGGACAGGCTTTGGTGACACTAGACTCTTGGCCAGTATTAACTTCATTCTGGTGTTACCCTTTCTTGGTAGCCAGGTACTGATTGACACAATATCGTGTCTTCTATTTCAAATCCATTTTCTGAAGAGATTGTTTTGAGATCTGAGTGCAGAAAGCCCTCTGTGTGGCCACATTGTTTTCTTCCTTTTGTTCTCATTGAGATTATTTTCAGCTGAATAACCAGAGTGTCAACTATTGGCATTTCTCAGACCTAGAAATCCTCATTCACTTTAGAAATCTCCTGAACGTAGCTTTACTTCTATCTAAAATCTGAATTTCTTGAAGTGTTGGGTACATGTTCAGCAATCCTCATTATATCTTTTTTTAAAGGATTTATTTTATTTATTTATCCCCCCCGCCCCCGTTGTTCGTGCTCGCTGTCTGCTCTCTGTGTCCATTCGCTGTGTGCTGTGTCTGCTTGTCTTCTCTTTAGGAGGCATCAGGAACTGAACCTGGGACTTCCCATGTGGGAGAGAGGTGCTCAATCACTTGAGCCACTTCAGTGCCCTGCTTTGTTGTATCTCTCATTGTCTTTCCTCTTTGTGTTTCCTTGTTGCATCAGCTTGTTGCGTCAGCTTGCTGCGCATGCCCATTGTGCCAGCTCACTGTCTTGATTGTCTTCTCCAGTAGGCACTGGGAACCAAACCCAGGACTTCCCATGTGGTAGGTGGGAGCTTAATCGCTTGAGCCACATCTGCTTCCTCTCATTGCATATTTAATCTCTTTGAGATGGTTCTCTCAAAATTCCTATTAATTCAATAACACAAGGCCAAAGGGCAATTCTATTTTTTTCCCTCTACTTTCTAAATAATGAAATTGTCAATGAGGCAAATATTTGTGAGATAACTATAATTTCAATGGAATTGAACTTCTGGTAAATGTGTGGAGAGCTAAAGTCCCCCATTAAACTAAGACCACCTCTGGATCATATTTTTTATAATCTGGATTAGGAAAATATCATCCTCAAACACTATCTGGCCAAGTGGCCTATACTATCACCGAAATAGAACTTTTGCTTCTCTTTCCTTTTATAATAATTGAAATGCTTTTCACTTTACTTGTGCTCTCAGATCTATAGATTTTTGTACAGTTGTATGACTTCATTTTTATACAAGCCTAAGTTTCTATCCTTCTTATGTACTTCATAGGCAACATGACACCCAGTTCCCTCACTTGGGCTAAAAAATTTAAATGAACCTAATTAACAGCACTGAATTATATATTTGAAGGTAGTTAAAAAGGGAAATTTTAGGTTGTACGT